>CAUOFW020003536.1:100832-200832 GCA_963454935.2 Ilex paraguariensis | reverse complement strand
TGTGATGGTAAGCCTTCGATGATCTCTTTGCCACCGTGGCGTTCATCCTCCAGAAATCTCCTGGTTCAGTTTTTATGACCACCTATCACAATCGAAGGTATCATTTGTCTTCTCTCTGTCCTGCACTTTTTTAAGTCTGCAACATGTGCTTTTAGAGGTAGGTGTTTTGCTAATAGCAATAGATAATTTTGTCCCTCTCTTTCTGCTCTCTGTGATTATAAATTGGCCTTGGTTCTGACTATGTGCAGTGGACATCATCTCATTGAGTTCTTGATGGTCAAATGGGGGTTGAAATGTGTGAAGCTTCTTGATGGCTTTTCATTCATGCCATCCTGCAAGGCATCTGGGTTAAGTGGCAACATTCAATTGGCAGAGATTGTCTTGAATGGTGAACAAGCTAAGTCAGCTTATACCTTACATTATCAGTGATACATTGATTTTGATGCTGCCGGCTATGATTTATGTTCTAATTATATGAAGACCTTCATGGCTCTGTGATTGTCTTGTTTAATGCAGCACGGCAATTCAGGGTAATTTTTTACATTCTAAATCATTATAGTGCTTACTTTTTCAGAATTTCCCTTCAGTTTCTCTATTTTAGGATTGGGTGAATTTTGTAAGTCCTTTGAGCTCCACTTCGTGAACTTGTTAAATGAGATGGGGTTTAATTGACGATAAAATGATGCTCTCTCAATTTACCCGAAAAAAAATGATGCTCTCTCTTTCTCCCTGTTATTTTTTTACGTAGTTTGTTGAGCAAATGAAGCCATGAAGGGTGGAATTGATGTCTTTATTCGCATGTTAGTCGAAGTCTTTCAATTGGTTAAAATTATGGTATTGAATTCAACTATTTGGATGCTTCAATGGGGAAATAAACATGAATATTTTTGCATGGCAAAATCTTTCTTAAGGATAGATGTGACTATTGCTGCCTTCTACTAAAATTAATGTAGACAATTGAATTCTGGCTTATTCATTAAATTGGTCGTGGTATGAATGTTGATCTGATTCAATGAGACCAGGATCTTAGCATGGTGCGGGGGAAACTGATAGATTCCTAGCATTCAGAAAATGGATTCCTGAAGGTTGTGTATCTGGTAGTTTACTATTTAGATACTGACCTTTAATGGGAAGTCTGACGCATCACAAGGTCTGAAACTATGAGTGCTACTTGCACTGCACAAAGCAATTCACAAGTGATTAGCACACTCCACAGGAGGTTGAAAACCTGATATGATAAGGGTTTAGAATCATCTGTTTAAATGTGAATCCAACTTAAGGCAACCTACTATGGTTGAAGTGAAAATTTATCCATGTAGAGCTAATTCTAATCAAATTTCAGTTGTATCTATTTTGGATATTCAAATATTTTGACTTATTGTAAAGCTAATATCATCTAGGATCTGTCACAATTGTATGCAAGCTCGGACATTGCTGTGCCAGATCCATCCTTATTTTGCCCTGTTTAGTTTCATGCCGAAGTAAGTGTACAGATAGTTTCACATTTTAGAATGTAGATACTCATGAGTCATGGCTTTTGATCCATAGGAAATCTTTGGTTTTATTTTTTCTGGTTAAAAAATCTTTTTATTTATGGGATTTTTGGGTTTTATTTTTGTTGATTCTGTCTCATGAAGGCAATGCATTTCATTATTAAGTGTTTTCTCAAGATTAGGTATCAAAATCTCATTTTTTGTACACTCATCTTCTGATACCTGATTTTTTCTTTGGAGCTCTACTTCGTTAATTAAAGAAATGAGACTTCTACCCTTACATGAACACTGAATTAAGTCCATCATTTAGCAGTTAGTTCAGGCATCTTTTATAGTGATGCAAGCGTAATTAGTGTTAGTTATCCTTTGTCTCATTCGATATGCTTATGTCGTAGTCACTGGGAAATACTTCCCCCAAGTTTTAGGCAGTAAAAGAAAATAATTGTTTATTCTCACTAAGCAGTGTCATGACAGTATTGGACTCCAGCAAACATAAAATTTTGTGTTATTGTCTATTGCCTCATGGCATGTGAAGGCACATTAACATTCGAAGTGAAATGACATGTTGAATTGCTTTACAAGAGTCTATCCTGCAAATGTGCAATTAATGGTTATAATTTTCTATCTAAATCAATGTAAGACAGTCCTAATACAGATTATATTAATCTCGGTCTATTTCTTTAACAACAGGTCAGGAGAATAATGGAAGNGTGTATCTGGTAGTTTACTATTTAGATACTGACCTTTAATGGGAAGTCTGACGCATCACAAGGTCTGAAACTATGAGTGCTACTTGCACTGCACAAAGCAATTCACAAGTGATTAGCACACTCCACAGGAGGTTGAAAACCTGATATGATAAGGGTTTAGAATCATCTGTTTAAATGTGAATCCAACTTAAGGCAACCTACTATGGTTGAAGTGAAAATTTATCCATGTAGAGCTAATTCTAATCGAATTTCAGTTGTATCTATTTTGGATATTCAAATATTTTGACTTATTGTAAAGCTAATATCATCTAGGATCTGTCACAATTGTATGCAAGCTCGGACATTGCTGTGCCAGATCCATCCTTATTTTGCCCTGTTTAGTTTCATGCCGAAGTAAGTGTACAGATAGTTTCACATTTTAGAATGTAGATACTCATGAGTCATGGCTTTTGATCCATAGGAAATCTTTGGTTTTATTTTTTCTGGTTAAAAAATCTTTTTATTTATGGGATTTTTGGGTTTTATTTTTGTTGATTCTGTCTCATGAAGGCAATGCATTTCATTATTAAGTGTTTTCTCAAGATTAGGTATCAAAATCTCATTTTTTGTACACTCATCTTCTGATACCTGATTTTTTCTTTGGAGCTCTACTTCGTTAATTAAAGAAATGAGACTTCTACCCTTACATGAACACTGAATTAAGTCCATCATTTAGCAGTTAGTTCAGGCATCTTTTATAGTGATGCAAGCGTAATTAGTGTTAGTTATCCTTTGTCTCATTCGATATGCTTATATCGTAGTCACTGGGAAATACTTCCCCCAAGTTTTAGGCAGTAAAAGAAAATAATTGTTTATTCTCACTAAGCAGTGTCATGACAGTATTGGACTCCAGCAAACATAAAATTTTGTGTTATTGTCTATTGCCTCGTGGCATGTGAAGGCACATTAACATTCGAAGTGAAATGACATGTTGAATTGCTTTACAAGAGTCTATCCTGCAAATGTGCAATTAATGGTTATAATTTTCTATCTAAATCAATGTAAGACAGTCCTAATACAGATTATATTAATCTCGGTCTATTTCTTTAACAACAGGTCAGGAGAATAATGGAAAGAAATCATCGAATGGGAATGGTATATTATTGTAACTGGTCCTTTTCTGTCCCCATTTCTCATTAATTTATATTTGATTGTCCTGCATTCCCTCACTGTTACTAGCTGTGCCTTTCTATTTATCATGTAGGTTATCAATGATTCAACAACAGATTCTATAGCTGATTATGCTTGTGAAGTGGAGATTACTGAGTATGGTGTTTATTTTTATTTTTCTTTTGCAAATGTTGTTTCATTTTGTTTTTCAATCATTGACTCACATTAACTATTTACGTAATACTTTCCGGGAAAAAAAATATTTACATAATGTCTATTCTTCCACAAATTGTTGTTTATGCTGCCTTGGTTTATGACAACCTGTTTCTTTCCATGTAGTTGTGAACCACTTCCAGATGGGCGTTTCTATCTACAGGTAAAATGGCACTTTGTTTTTTTTGCTTATGTAAGTACATTTGCCTTTGCTCTCCTTGAATCATGCCCATGCCTTAAATTCTTATAAAATGCTTAGATATCTTTGCTGATGTCCAGGTCATTGAACACTTCAACTTTTTTCTTTGGAGACTAACGGGGATTTCATATCTGATTTGTTAGTCTTTAGCTTTTACTTTGTTCAAACTGTCTTTTTTCTCTTGGGCATAAAAGTACCTGCAATCTCTTTTCGTGGATGTATCGACTTTTTGAAGTCCACTTGCTTATAATGATTGCCTTGTTTCTTTAGGTGTTCTTGGAGTATGCAGATGTTGAGAGTGCAACTAAAGCTCGAACTGGCCTAAATGGTAGAAAATTTGGTGGGAATCCGGTTGTGGCCGTGTTCTATCCAGAAAACAAGTTTTCTGAGGGGGATTATGATGGCTAGTTGTTGACTGCTCTTCATGATGTCTTATTAGGATCTCTATCATAAAAAGATGATTTATAGAGTTGATGTTCTAAACTATCCGGCTTGCATTTTTTGCTTAATTTACTGCCCTGTTTCTAATTTTTCTAATTTATGCAAATCCTGGATAGGGCCATGGTTTTATGCAGTGGTTCATGTCCAGCATTGTGGTTCAGATCCTGGTTGAGCTTGGAGATGGTATTTCAAGGCATGGAGCTGGACTGCTGGAACTATTCAAGTTTAAGAGACATTAAATGTAATTAGAGATGGTTTAAATCCTCTTGAAGGATTAAAGTCATTTTTTCTATTTTTTGAACTTTCTTGTTCTTTGATTCTTGCAATTCATTCTTTTTAGAAATAAAATTTTATTTTTTTTAAAAAGATGTNTCTCTATTTTTAGAACTTTCTTGTTCTTTGATTCTTGCAATTCATTCTTTTTAGAAATAAAATTTTATTTTTTTTAAAAAGATGTGAAATGTATTAATTGTGTTAGTTTTTTATTGAATACATGTATTATTAGTGTATAGGTGAAAAATTTTATTGGAATATCATTTTTCATAAATTACTTTTTTAAAAAAAGAACTTTTTTGCGACGAAATTAAAATCGTCGTGCAAAATTGTAGAAACAATTTGTTGACGATTTTTATATGTCGCAAATGTATTTATTTTTTATATTTTTTATTTATGTAAAAAATTATTTGCAACGATTTTTTTACGTTGCTAAATATTAATTAAATTATTATTTTTTACATTTTTATTTATGTAAAAAATTATTAGCGACCATTTTTTTATCTCGCAAAAAATGAATTAAATTATTATTTTTTACATTTTTATTTATGTAAAAAAGTATTCTCGACGATTTTTTTATGTCGCGAAAAATTAATTAAATTATTATTTTTTATTTTTTTACGTTGGTGGAATAGATTTTAGCGACGTTTTTTTCAATTTTTTGTGATTTTTTTTTTGTCGCAAAATATTTTTTTTGCGATGAAAATAAGTTTGCATCGCAAAATATTTTCTGCGACGAGGCTATTGCAACGAACACGCGACGAAAAAAAAAAGTCGCAAAAAATAATTGGTGACAATTTTTTTTAATTTAGCGATGAAAAAAATCGTCGCAAAAAATAATTTTTGTTGTAGTGATTACATTTGCCTTGGAATTTATTGCCTAAATGTATACTTGTGTAGAATGATAGAAACGCTAAGCACATATGTGAGAAGTAATGGCCTTACTTCAACAATTGGGGAGTGATCTTTGGAAAGGATCGTGCCACTGGAGAGAATGCAGTGGATTTGGAAGACATAGACGATGATGCTGAGGTGGAAACTTTTATGCATGAAACCGATAACATGGATGGATTGAAACATTTTAGCGATGATATCCTTGCCTCATATAGCGCAAATAATCCTATTGGACAAACTGTTGGTGTTGAGCACAGTGTTAGAACTCCATCGACAAGTAAGAAAAAAAAAAGCAAAGGTGACTAGTAATATGTTTGAGTCGGTAGTTAAGAGTTTGACGGACATGTCGAAGGTATTTGGTGAACACTTGCATGATTGTCGAAATCAACTAAATATGATAGCACATCGTATTGGATATGATCATGATGTTGTTGATGCATGTAGGAAAGTGAATGTTGAACTAGAGAAGATAAATGGTCTGTTCACAATGGATCGACATGCTGCTCTTAAGATTATTTGTTCAGATCCTATAAATGTTGATATTTTTTTCAGTTTGCTTGAGTATTCACGTCCTACTAAAGTTGGAAGACTATTGTGGAACACACATCGTACTTAATGTTGAAGGCAGTATATCAGTTGACGGACCACTATAAACAATCTCTTGCCTTTTTTGTTGAACTTGTTGTTTATTATATAATTATGTTCGTATTGTGGAATATATGTAACATGGCCCTATTTTATGTTGTGCTGATGTGTATGCAAATTCACCACTTTGCATGTTTGGTTGTGTTTTAATTGGTCATTTGTATGATACCATGCATATAGATTGTTTTTTAGNTATATGTAACATGGCCCTATTTTATGTTGTGCTGATGTGTATGCAAATTCACCACTTTGCATGTTTGGTTGTGTTTTAATTGGTCATTTGTATGATACCATGCATATAGATTGTTTTTTAGTTTTGATCATTAACAAGCAATGTTATGGTGTCAGTAGTAATGCACAGGCGGGAACGATAGTATATCATATTTGTAGGGCGACAGGTTGGAATTTACCATTCATGGCTAGAGTATCATGTACATGTGTATAAGTTTCCTGGTACACTTTACAAGTCTTGTGATTCTTACAATAAGACTAAGATTGCGTTACACATTCACTTTAGAAGGATGAAAACAGAAACAATTGGTGCAGATGGTGATGATAATGTTGGGGAAGAGAATGCAATGTTAGACAATATTAATGAACAAGTTGTACTGGAAGATATTGTACCACCACCTTTCATTGTGCAAAGATATGCATATCAGCGAAATATTATGTGGTGAAAATAAGTGTCATGATGTTGCTTTTGAGTGTAATACTCACCCATGTTAGGTACTTCTTGTTGGACAAAGTTGGATGAGTGTTGGATTTTTTTTAAGGCCATGCTTAGTTTATTTGTGCATTTGTTCCATTTATAATTACTTCTTGGAATTGTGAAAACATAAAGGTATATTGGTTTGTAAGGACTTTGTAATGTGGAATTGTTGATTATCCATCTATGTATAATGAAATCACTTGTTTGTTTTATTTTACCATATTGAGCACTATGTACTTGTACATTTATGTTTGTGATTGATGCATCTAATGTGAAGTTGCAATTATGTTACTTAAGGATGAAGATTCCAAATATTAGTGATAATGAAACTGAAGTCATGATTGATACGTTAATTGAGTACAAACATCAGAACCATTTACCTCCTTACGGTAGATATGACAAGAAAACGATGGATCGCTTATTAGATGTCCTACATAGGCGTCTGCCAAACTTTAGCCTCTCATTGAGTGATGTTTTATGCATGATCTTTTTTTGGGAGCGAAAATATTTCACAATTTCAGAGATGTTAGAGACGGGCAAATTTTCCTGGGACAATAGCAATAAATGTTTCAAAAAAGGAGAGGTGGAGGGATCAAATGAATTTTTGGAAGTGTGCTTCATTAATTTAAGTGAAAAGCACACACCTTCTTTATTGTACCTTTTAATTAATAACTCTTTGTTGCTTACATCATGCGGGAAGCACAATTTGCTATGGATTATTGTCTAGACGCATGTCCTAACTATCAATATTTTAAAGTCATTTTCAACAATGATGTTCCACCATCAAGCGCACAACCTTCTGATAGTGTAGGATCATCTCCATCGGTGAAATCCGCCTCAACCGTCGATGTTATAATTATTGACGATTGACTTCTTCCAATAACCTTTACATCGATACGGAACTTACTGCTACGATTCACAAGTCATTTTAGTATCTATGTAACTACGCTTGTGGAATTACATGATGTTTAAAGGTTATTTTGTGTTGACTGTAGGTTGTTTGATTGTGTTGTGAAGGCATGCATATGTATTTCTATCACATTTAAGCATATTGCCTTGTTGTGTGGTGGAGGGTCTCCAAAAAGGCAAAGTGTATGCCTTATTTTTTTGTGGAAGGTCTCCAATAAGTAATTTGTATGTTGTGTATGAACGACTGTAAAATAGGGACCTTTTGTATAAGCATAATATTCGGATTATAATTATGCGTTTGTGTTGTACATTATTTTTTATTTTTTTATGATGCATATAATTTTTGTGATTAATTGTGTATTGTACAAATTAAATAATAAATTATAAACATATTTTTTGCAATATTTTGTAAAAATGCGTAACTTATTGATTCATATTTTTTTTTTCCTAAATAAGACATTATTAATGGATTTGACTTTTTTCATTCCATTTCAAACTTGGTATAAGATTGGATTACATTTATTTACACAAAAGTGCAACAGTCATTTTAGTATATTTTATCTTTACATGTGAAAGGGCCCACAAACTAAATGGTTTCTATCCAAAAATAAGATAGGATTTGATACATTACTTTATAATCCTCCAATTAGGACCACTTTGCATTGGATTGGATTCGGTTCGGATTAAAATCCAATCCAACCCAATCCTCCCATGGTGATCCAAACACCAGCTACATGTGGGACTAGATACAATCTCGATGAGATTAATCAGTTGCCATAACAAGCCTGAATAACTCCTTGAGAAGAATGAAAATAATTGATAATATAAAGCCATTAATTTAATAAAAGACACTGCAAGATCAGAATGCCAATATAGAAGCAATGTAAATTTGTCCTTTTATTTCTTTACTCTGCTACTTACAGATACAGTAGATCTTCCAAGAAATCTCATATAGACCAAGAGGTGGTCTTCCCCTCCCCACAATCTATGGCTAGAAATATCCGATCGGACAATGAAACCACACCTTACCTATTCATGCATGAAGACGAACTAGCCTCTTGGATTCACTATCAAATCGATGACTCTTCCTTTGACCGTGAAAGCTACGTGAATCTTGGAAGCTTTTGTGTGGATAGAGAGAAGGGGGAAAAGAAAAATGCAGAGAATAGCTCGAAGGAATTGGATGCTGTAGGCGTGTGAATACTAGAGGGGTCGGTTAAATTGGATTGGAGGACAAAAAAGTTGAGCTGAAGTGGACTTAATGACATAAAATTCCATGCCTAAAGTTATTGACAAAAAAAGTACGAAAATTTTAGGCTCTTTGATTCATATCTTAAAAATTAGTGTTCAAAAACTGTTTTTAGAAAGAGTTTTCGAAAATTATTTTTGGTGTTTATTGTGTTGTAAAATTTATTTGGTTATATAATTCTAAAAATAGTTATACAGAACAAAAAATAATAAAATTTTATGGACAATAGCCTAGAAAATAATAAAAANTCGAAAATTATTTTTGGTGTTTATTGTGTTGTAAAATTTATTTGGTTATATAATTCTAAAAATAGTTATACAGAACAAAAAATAATAAAATTTTATGGACAATAGCCTAGAAAATAATAAAAATAAAAATATGGTAGACTCTCACACCACCACCACGCACCATTTCCCGTAAGAAGGTCTTTAACAAAAGTCAAATAAAAAACAGTTACAAAATAAATAGAACCTTAGGGTGTATTTGATTTTGTTCTCAAAAATTATTTTTTGTTTTCAAAAATTTAAAAATATCAAAAACTTGTTTGTTTAATATTTTTGATCTCAAAATTTTGAGAAAAAAAAATGAAATTTGAAACACAAAAACAGAAAACAAGCTTGACTTGTTTTATGATAAGTTTTTTGAAAATTATGAAAACACGGAGTATATATGCACTGTTATTAATGTTCATTTTTTGACCAAGTATAAAAGGTATTTTTTTTTCCTTCCATGTCATTTGCCCAGAGGTTGCTCAGCCCTCTTCTTCACTTACTCCGCCGAAGCACAGGAGCCACATCCAGCGAATCATAGTTCATCTGTTCTTTCTTTCTTTTTTTTTTTTTTTATGTTTTTTTGCCTTGTTTTGTTAATAGAGTTTATGTTTGTTAGATTTGTTTGTATTTTTNTTTTTATGTTTTTTTGCCTTGTTTTGTTAATAGAGTTTATGTTTGTTAGATTTGTTTGTATTTTTCCTTTTTACTTTCAGATCTATTGACTCATTTGTTTATTGTTGCGGATGTAATGTCATTTCGTGTTGTTTTTATTGTTTTTAATTATGACCAGTATGGTGGACAAGTGATTACCTCTCTCATTGTAATATAATGTGGAGCTTGTATATATGAACAATGCTTTGTATTATGTTATAATTTATAATATAATGTTTTTTCAATGAAACATTCAATCTAAACATTATCTCTATTTTAATTATTTTTTGTCTTATTGTCCAAATTTGTTTTTTATTTTTTCTTTTGCAAAACAGTTTTTAGAATTATATAACCAAACAAGTTTTGTGACACAAAAAATATTAAAATCAATTTTTGAAAATACGTCTTAGAAAATAGTTTTAAGATATTATTTTTTCAGACGTAAACTAAACATNCACAAAAAATATTAAAATCAATTTTTGAAAATACGTCTTAGAAAATAGTTTTAAGATATTATTTTTTCAGACGTAAACTAAACACGCCTTTAATTTTCAATAATTTCAATTAATTTTTGTAGCTAACACTTTGTGAAAAATAAGAATCGGGGGTAAATACCAAAATAAAGGAATCAGAAAAGAACAGTTGCGTCATAACCAAAGCACCTTAATCAAGGGTTTTGCTTAAACCCAATAGAATCCTTCCTCCTTCACCAATCAAACTGTGCCATNCAGTTTGCTTGAGTATTCACGTCCTACTAAAGTTGGAAGACTATTGTGGAACACACGTTGTACTTAATGTTGAAGGCGGTATATCAGTTGACGGACCACTATAAACAATCTCTTGCCTTTTTTGTTGAACTTGTTGTTTATTATATAATTATGTTCGTATTGTGGAATTTATGTAACAGGGCCCTATTTTATGTTGTGCTGATGTGTATGCAAATTCACCATTTTGCATGTTTGGTTGTGTTTTAATTGGTCATTTGTATGATACCATGCATATAGACTGTTTTTTAGTTTTGATCATTAACAAACAATGTTATGGTGTCAGTAGTAATGCACAGGCGGGAACGATAGTATATCATATTTGTAGGGCAACAGGTTGGAATTTACCATTCATGGCTAGAGTGTCATGTACATGTGCATAAGTTTCCTGGTACACTTTACAAGTCCTGTGATTCTTACAATAAGACTAAGATTGCGTTACACATTCACTTTGGAAGGATGAAAACATAAACAATTGGTGCAGATGGTGATGATAATGTTGGGGAAGAGAATGCAATGTTAGACAATATTAATGAACAAGTTGTACTGGAAGATATTGTACCACCACCTTTCATTGTGCAAAGATATGCATATCAGCGAAATATTATGTGGTGAAAATAAGTGTCATGATGTTGCTTTTGAGTGTAATACTCACCCATGTTAGGTACTTCTTGTTGGACAAAGTTGGATGAGTGTTGGATTTTTTTTAAGGCCATGCTTAGTTTATTTGTGCATTTGTTCCATTTATAATTACTTCTTGGAATTGTGAAAACATAAAGGTATATTGGTTTGTAAGGACTTTGTAATGTGGAATTGTTGATTATCCATCTATGTATAATGAAATCACTTGTTTGTTTTATTTTACCATATTGAGCACTATGTACTTGTACATTTATGTTTGTGATTGATGCATCTAATGTGAAGTTGCAATTGTGTTACTTAAGGATGAAGATTCCAAATATTAGTGATAATGAAACTAAAGTCATGATTGATACGTTAATTGAGTACAAACATCAGAACCATTTACCTCCTTACGGTAGATATGACAAGAAAACGATGGATCGCTTATTAGATGTCCTACATAGGCGTCTGCCAAACTTTAGCCTCTCATTGAGTGATGTTTTATGCATGATCTTTTTTTGGGAGCGACAATATTTCACAATTTCAGAGATGTTAGAGACGGGCAAATTTTCCTGGGACAATAGCAATAAATGTTTCAAAAAAGGAGAGGTGGAGGGATCAAATGAATTTTTGGAAGTGTGCTTCATTAATTTAAGTGAAAAGCACACACCTTCTTTATTGTACCTTTTAATTAATAACTCTTTGTTGCTTACATCATGCGGGAAGCACAATTTGCTATGGATTATTGTCTAGACGCATGTCCTAACTATCAATATTTTAAAGTCATTTTCAACAATGATGTTCCACCATCAAGCGCACAACCTTCTGATAGTGTAGGATCATCTCCATCGGTGAAATCCGCCTCAACCGTCGATGTTATAATTATTGATGATTGACTTCTTCCAATAACCTTTACATCGATACGGAACTTACTGCTACGATTCACAAGTCATTTTAATATCTATGTAACTACGCTTGTGGAATTACATGATGTTTAAAGGTTATTTTGTGTTGACTGTAGGTTGTTTGATTGTGTTGTGAAGGCATGCATATGTATTTCTATCACATTTAAGCATATTGCCTTGTTGTGTGGTGGAGGGTCTCCAAAAAGGCAAAGTGTATGCCTTATTTTTTTGTGGAAGGTCTCCAATAAGTAATTTGTATGTTGTGTATGAACGACTGTAAAATAGGGACCTTTTGTATAAGCATAATATTCGGATTATAATTATGCGTTTGTGTTGTACATTATTTTTTATTTTTTTATGATGCATATAATTTTTGTGATTAATTGTGTATTGTACAAATTAAATAATAAATTATAAACATATTTTTTGCAATATTTTGTAAAAATGCGTAACTTATTGATTCATATTTTTTTTTTCNTTTTGCAAAACAGTTTTTAGAATTATATAACCAAACAAATTTTGTGACACAAAAAATATTAAAATCAATTTTTGAAAATACGTCTTAGAAAATAGTTTTCAGATATTATTTTTTCAGACGTAAACTAAACACGCCTTTAATTTTCAATAATTTCAATTAATTTTTGTAGCTAACACTTTGTGAAAAATAAGAATCGGGGGTAAATACCAAAATAAAGGAATCAGAAAAGAACAGTTGCGTCATAACCAAAGCACCTTAATCAAGGGTTTTGCTTAAACCCAATAGAATCCTTCCTCCTTCACCAATCAAACTGTGCCATGTCAAAACGATGACGTTTACCGCATTGCTCACGCAGCAGTGCCGAGACTCGAAAGTCATGGTCTTCCTCGGTGCATAAATGCCTTGATTTCTCTCCACAAACTATCTTCTTTCCGCCGTAACAAACAAAGCCCGTAAAAAGACTGAATCTTTAATCACTTAACTATCAATGGTGATCCTGTGATCGATCTGAAAAGGCCTCACTTGTTCAAATTTCCAGCAATGAAAACCCATATCAGATCTGGGTTTTGGGTACTGATAGCTCTACTTGTTTGTCTCAGCCTCTCTGTGTATTCAGTATCTGCAGTGACTGGTCGACCCAAGAACGTACAGGTTGCTCTTCGGGCCAAGTGGTCTGGTACCCCAATACTTTTAGAAGCTGGGTATGTTTGTTTCACCATAATAAAATCTGGGTTGCGATTGTTTTCATGTATTATTTCTTATACGATTTCTTCTGGCAATTTTGGATAAGGTGAATTTGTGATGATTTTATGGGGATTTTCGTTGAAACTGTCATTNATGATTGACTTCTTCCAATAACCTTTACATCGATACGGAACTTACTGCTACGATTCACAAGTCATTTTAATATCTATGTAACTACGCTTGTGGAATTACATGATGTTTAAAGGTTATTTTGTGTTGACTGTAGGTTGTTTGATTGTGTTGTGAAGGCATGCATATGTATTTCTATCACATTTAAGCATATTGCCTTGTTGTGTGGTGGAGGGTCTCCAAAAAGGCAAAGTGTATGCCTTATTTTTTTGTGGAAGGTCTCCAATAAGTAATTTGTATGTTGTGTATGAACGACTGTAAAATAGGGACCTTTTGTATAAGCATAATATTCGGATTATAATTATGCGTTTGTGTTGTACATTATTTTTTATTTTTTTATGATGCATATAATTTTTGTGATTAATTGTGTATTGTACAAATTAAATAATAAATTATAAACATATTTTTTGCAATATTTTGTAAAAATGCGTAACTTATTGATTCATATTTTTTTTTTCCTAAATAAGACATTATTAATGGATTTGACTTTTTTCATTCCATTTCAAACTTGGTATAAGATTGGATTACATTTATTTACACAAAAGTGCAACAGTCATTTTAGTATATTTTATCTTTACATGTGAAAGGGCCCACAAACTAAATGGTTTCTATCCAAAAATAAGATAGGATTTGATACATTACTTTATAATCCTCCAATTAGGACCACTTTGCATTGGATTGGATTCGGTTCGGATTAAAATCCAATCCAACCCAATCCTCCCATGGTGATCCAAACACCAGCTACATGTGGGACTAGATACAATCTCGATGAGATTAATCAGTTGCCATAACAAGCCTGAATAACTCCTTGAGAAGAATGAAAATAATTGATAATATAAAGCCATTAATTTAATAAAAGACACTGCAAGATCAGAATGCCAATATAGAAGCAATGTAAATTTGTCCTTTTATTTCTTTACTCTGCTACTTACAGATACAGTAGATCTTCCAAGAAATCTCATATAGACCAAGAGGTGGTCTTCCCCTCCCCACAATCTATGGCTAGAAATATCCGATCGGACAATGAAACCACACCTTACCTATTCATGCATGAAGACGAACTAGCCTCTTGGATTCACTATCAAATCGATGACTCTTCCTTTGACCGTGAAAGCTACGTGAATCTTGGAAGCTTTTGTGTGGATAGAGAGAAGGGGGAAAAGAAAAATGCAGAGAATAGCTCGAAGGAATTGGATGCTGTAGGCGTGTGAATACTAGAGGGGTCGGTTAAATTGGATTGGAGGACAAAAAAGTTGAGCTGAAGTGGACTTAATGACTTAAAATTCCATGCCTAAAGTTATTGACAAAAAAAGTACGAAAATTTTAGGCTCTTTGATTCATATCTTAAAAATTAGTGTTCAAAAACTGTTTTTAGAAAGAGTTTTCGAAAATTATTTTTGGTGTTTATTGTGTTGTAAAATTTATTTGGTTATATAATTCTAAAAATAGTTATACAGAATAAAAAATAATAAAATTTTATGGACAATAGCCTAGAAAATAATAAAAATAAAAATATGGTAATGAGAGTGTGGTGGTGGTGCGTGGTAAAGGGCATTCTTCCAGAAATTGTTTTCAGAAATAAAAAACAGTTACAAAATAAATAGAACCTTAGGGTGTATTTGATTTTGTTCTCAAAAATTATTTTTTGTTTTCAAAAATTTAAAAATATCAAAAACTTGTTTGTTTAGTATTTTTGATCTCAAAATTTTGAGAAAAAAAAATGAAATTTGAAACACAAAAACAGAAAACAAGCTTGACTTGTTTTATGATAAGTTTTTTGAAAATTATGAAAACACGGAGTATATATGCACTGTTATTAATGTTCATTTTTTGACCAAGTATAAAAGGTATTTTTTTCCCTTCCATGTCATTTGCCCAGAGGTTGCTCAGCCCTCTTCTTCACTTACTCCGCCGAAGCACAGGAGCCACATCCAGCGAATCATAGTTCATCTGTTCTTTCTTTCTTTTTTTTTTTTTTTATGTTTTTTTGCCTTGTTTTGTTAATAGAGTTTATGTTTGTTAGATTTGTTTGTATTTTTCCTTTTTACTTTCAGATCTATTGACTCATTTGTTTATTGTTGCGGATGTAATGTCATTTCGTGTTGTTTTTATTGTTTTTAATTATGACCAGTATGGTGGACAAGTGATTACCTCTCTCATTGTAATATAATGTGGAGCTTGTATATATGAACAATGCTTTGTATTATGTTATAATTTATAATATAATGTTTTTTCAATGAAACATTCAATCTAAACATTATCTCTATTTTAATTATTTTTTGTCTTATTGTCCAAATTTGTTTTTTATTTTTTCTTTTGCAAAACAGTTTTTAGAATTATATAACCAAACAAGTTTTGTGACACAAAAAATATTAAAATCAATTTTTGAAAATACGTCTTAGAAAATAGTTTTAAGATATTATTTTTTCAGACGTAAACTAAACATGCCTTTAATTTTCAATAATTTCAATTAATTTTTGTAGCTAACACTTTGTGAAAAATAAGAATCGGGGGTAAATACCAAAATAAAGGAATCAGAAAAGAACAGTTGCGTCATAACCAAAGCACCTTAATCAAGGGTTTTGCTTAAACCCAATAGAATCCTTCCTCCTTCACCAATCAAACTGTGCCATGTCAAAACGATGACGTTTACCGCATTGCTCACGCAGCAGTGCCGAGACTCGAAAGTCATGGTCTTCCTCGGTGCATAAATGCCTTGATTTCTCTCCACAAACTATCTTCTTTCCGCCGTAACAAACAAAGCCCGTAAAAAGACTGAATCTTTAATCACTTAACTATCAATGGTGATCCTGTGATCGATCTGAAAAGGCCTCACTTGTTCAAATTTCCAGCAATGAAAACCCATATCAGATCTGGGTTTTGGGTACTGATAGCTCTACTTGTTTGTCTCAGCCTCTCTGTGTATTCAGTATCTGCAGTGACTGGTCGACCCAAGAACGTACAGGTTGCTCTTCGGGCCAAGTGGTCTGGTACCCCAATACTTTTAGAAGCTGGGTATGTTTGTTTCACCATAATAAAATCTGGGTTGCGATTGTTTTCATGTATTATTTCTTATACGATTTCTTCTGGCAATTTTGGATAAGGTGAATTTGTGATGATTTTATGGGGATTTTCGTTGAAACTGTCATTTTTTTTTTGGGATTGCCGAGCTTTCTGGACTGGATTGTTTTAACATTGCTCTTTTGACANTGGGTGTTTTTGGGATTGCCGAGCTTTCTGGACTGGATTGTTTTAACATTGCTCTTTTGACAAGAATGGTTACTCCAATTAATTTTTTGCAGTGAACTAATTTGAACATGAGTTGCAGTGCGTAGGTTGTAGTTTGTTTGTTTGTAGTATTGGTTCAATTGATGTTTTTACTGCAGTAAATTCCTTGGGTTTCTTTGCTGAGTTATTCATTGATTCATAAAAGTTTTAATTCATTGATACTAGATAATTTGAATGAGATTGATGATGAAAGGAGGAAGCACCTTTATAGTAAAAGAATTACTAATACTCTTTCTCATAGTTGGATTTGAGTGTTTTTTCCTCATGGGATGGGTGTTGTTTCTATAGTATTTTGCAGTTCCCACGTAAATTAGATATATGAATTTATAGGTTTAATGATGAATGGATAAGTACAGACACTATTGAAGGACTTGTTTAGTTAAATGTATCTTTAGTTATCTGGCATAGTGGATTGATTAAAAATTCTTTTAGCCAAGCAATAATGAATCGATGGTCCCTTTGGATTGGAGTTTGATTGTCATGTTTGAACCATCATGTTAGCTAGGTGAACTTAATTTTCCTCTACAAATCTCCTTCTTTTAATGTCTTCAATTGTTTTTTTTTTTTTGACAGGGAATTGCTATCTAAAGAATGGAAAGACCTTTTCTGGGAGTTCATTGAGGTTTGGCTTCACAATGCCAATGAGGAAATTGATTCTTATACGGCTAAAGGTTGCTTAAAGAAAATTGTGAAATATGGGCAATCTCTTTTACCCGAAACTTTGGCTTCAGTGTTCGAATTCTCTCTTACGCTTAGGTCAGCATCCCCTAGATTAGTGCTTTACCGACAATTAGCAGAGGAGTCTCTTTCTTCTTTTCCGCTAACTGATGATATTAACTCCAACATTATCACTGGAGAGGTTTCTGAATCTAATGAAAACATAGAAAGCAAAAAGACCAAACCCTTGCCTGTGGGCCTGAACCTGCAAAGTCCTGGTGGAAAGTGTTGTTGGGTGGATACAGGTGGGGCACTATTTCTTGATGTTACAGAGTTGCAACTGTGGCTTCGTAGCCCTAATGAATCGTAAGTCTTGCTTTTGATGTTCATTGGCAAGTATTTTGAATCTATATCAGTTGATAGCGTCTCAATTTGTGCTCCTTAAAAATATCTTTTTGTTGCTTCTAGAGCCGGAGACATGTTTCAGCAGCCTGAACTTTTCGACTTTGATCATGTCCATTTTGATTCAAGCATAGCAGGCCCAGTGGCCATTTTATATGGAGCTCTTGGGATGGACTGCTTTAGGGAATTTCATGTTACCCTGGTGGAAGCAGCCAAAGAGGTCCACTACTTAACACTAAGAGATATTCTGTCATGCATTACTCTTACTATCATGATTAGAATAAAGTAATTCTCACTTTAGTAGTTGCTATTTGTGAATATTTTCTCCTATAACAGAAGAATATGTTAAGAATTGTGATATGCAAAGAGTTTACACCTGTCTAAAGATTTGATGCTGGAACACGTATAATATTACTGCAATTTTTATTTTCTATATAAGTGTTGCCACATAAATTAACATCAGGACATGGTAGTGATTGCTCCTTGCTTGTTCACCAACTGTAATGCTTGGTTCTCAACATGATCCCCTGATAAAATGGCACCAAAATAGCGTGGGTGCTGTTTAGGAAATACTTTAGGAAAGCTGTATCCTGATCAGATATGTATATATCTTGTTGAAATGTGCGTGAATTCTTTAACTTGTTGCTTTTAAAGTACTCTTAAGTTGAATCAGTTTGGAATTTCAATACCTCACCAGAAAATGTTTTGAACTCTGGACACCATTCTGATACTTCTCAACACTCTTCGATGCAAGACTGACTTTTTCATAATGTCATGTAAGAATCTAGTTGGTACAAAAAATTTCAGAGTAGAATATAAATATTCGAACCAGTTGTTGAAGAAGTCAGATATAGGAAGGTGGATCTCATTGATATTGGTGGCCTAATTTGTGTCCATTCAACACATCCTTTAATTTTCTAATGTGAATTGTAGAAAGTTATGAACCATGGTTGTTTGTTCTTCCACATATATATGCATGCTCTTATTTATGCGTGCATAATTTTTTTAACATTCCTGCTGTGTTTATATCCTATTTTTTGCAGTTAGTTTTTGTGTAAGTGTGTTGGTAGTGTCAAATCCCTACTTATGCTTCATGCTTTTGACATTTGCTTTGGGAAACCTATATCTATCTTTCCCTCTTTGACTTTCATGTCAAATGAAATGGACGAAGCTTTCATCAGTGGATTAGCTTTATCTAGTTCACTGTACTTTTCGGACGTCCAGCTATTGTTTCAGCTGGCTGCATCTCACCAACAGTAGTTTGAATAGTTGGTGGTAGATTCCTAATGATCCTACTTGTCTAAGACTCTAGAGACTTCTTGGCTTCATATTCTAAATGTCCAGCTGGCACATTGAGACAGCTTGCTGCACCTTGCTTGCAATACTAGTGGAGCCAATTTGCTTAAATCTCTAACAACCGAATTGAAGGGGGTATTATTCCCTTCCTTCATCCCATGTCATTGTCATATGAATCTTTGCTAAGGGTTTGAGGTGATGCTTAATAATCTTGTAATTCATTGCAGAACCATGACTATATATTGATCTCACTTACTTTCATATTTCTAGAAAACTTCCTATTTGAATAATTGAATATAGTCCAATCTCCAATGTTATTTGCCGAGGTGATACTCCTGCTTTGTGCTAGTGGAAGGAATTTGTTAGAAACTCTAGTTTATTATTTGTTAGATCACTCAAAATTTTTAGGTTCTTTTGCGTCCAGTATCTCAAGGATGAGCAAGTATATCGAGAAAGTCTTACAGTTCCAGTTTGTTATTTAACTAGCTGCTCCCAATGAAAATATGATGTGCTTTCTCCGAAGAAGAATTGTAGACATCACCTTCATGCTTGAATTGGTGCATCTGGCATGAGAGGAAAGCTAGAGCTTGTGAGAGGTGGAGCAGTCCAATTTGTGGCTGAAGATTTTAATATTAGACACTTTGTGGGTGGTAGAGACTTTTGGTTCGTCTTTGATTTTTTAGGAGATATATATCTACTATATATGATAGCTATAGCCATAGGTGGTGAACTCTTCTTGAACAAGGTTCACCTCCTTCTTTTGGCTTTATGAAAAGGAGAATTAAGAGATCAACATTATCATGTTGGGTGTGTGTGGGGCTGACTTATTGGAATTTTTATATGAAGTAGAGACATATTATTTATTTGGTACTTCCTACATAAACCATGTTGTCGGGGTGGGTTGACACCATGGCCTTCACTTATAAAACCATCTACCAATATTAACTCAAGCATACATGCACAAGGGTGTTATTCGTTTTGGTGACGAAAGTTATTCTCCTTGCATTCCCACAAACAATTAATATGGTGACGGATTAATCTAATTAGTTTAGACGTGTCGGAATATGATAAAACATAAAAAAAATGGGACATTGATTTTTGCGTGGACATGTTTCCGGGATGTCTCGGAATATGTCCGTGCGGGACATGGATATGTGAGGTAAAATGACNCGGAATATGATAAAACATAAAAAAAATGGGACATTGATTTTTGCGTGGACATGTGTCCGGGATGTCTCGGAATATGTCCGTGCGGGACATGGATATGTGAGGTAAAATGACGTGTTGGTGTTTCATAGCTGAAAAAGACAAATCGAATGAAGAGGGGCCAAGGATCTTCCTCTCAACAGTGCTTCTCGAGGCTACACTCTCCCTACTGAATAAGGAAGTCCCCCTTAGCTCTACGAGGCACTGGACTGGGGTCTAAATATTAAGGACTTTAGGCCAATCAATCTAGTTTCAAGTTTGTATAAGATTATTGTAAAACTGTTGTCTTTGAGATTGAGAGAGTGGTTAAGTTAGATTATTTTGGTGTATCAAGGAGCCTTTGTTAAAGGATGATAGATTTTGGATAGGGCTAGAGAGATGAAGCATTTTGTCTTAAGATTGATTTTGAAAAAGTATATGATAACATTGATTGGAACTTCTTGGATTTTGTCATGGAATCTAAATCGTTTGGGTCAAGGTAGNAAAGAGATGAAGCATTTTGTCTTAAGATTGATTTTGAAAAAGTATATGATAACGTTGATTGGAACTTCTTGGATTTTGTCATGGAATCTAAATCGTTTGGGTCAAGGTAGAGGATGTGGATTAAAGTGTGTTTGTAGTTAATGAATTTCTCGGTTAAGGAATTAACCTCCCCACTTATTAGTCGGTAGCCATACTTGCTCCTAATAATGGCATGCCATCAAGAATGGAACAAGATTCTTCGTGGCATGCCATTATTAGGAGCAAGTATGGGTTACAAGCTAATGGGTGAGATGCTAATGGATTTGAATGAGGTGATTTTCGGAATGTAAGTTAGCTGATGGAAATTAAATTTAATGTAAGTTGAGGAATGTAATAAACATCCGAAAGTGTAAGGTGGGAAGAATTAATCATCCAAACACCAACCAACGACATTTGAATACTATTGGTGACAAGTACAATTATAGATGAAGGATAAACAATAGATGCAAATAAAGAAGAATCACTTGTCATGTGATGTGTGGTGTTTGAGTCAAAGATCCAAGTAGTTTGAGATATACCCGAAGGACTTGATGTAAATGAACCTACAACGGGAGAGACTGTGAGAGCACTACGCTGATGGAGAGAGAAGCTTGTGCAACTCATTTGCAATTATAGTCAAGCTGGGAGTGGATAAGACTGACTCATCCAGTGGTGGTGCAGAACTGTAGTATAATGATCTCTAGGCTTAAATGACTGATTTAGTGACCCCATTCTTATTCACCAATTTCAGACATTGGGCCTTTCAGTGACCCTTTTCATGATAGAAGCTACACTCATCTGAAGGAGCTAAACTTCGGTATTTATTTTGTGAATTAGAAGTCATTGTAGGAGGTGTAACCATTATAGTTTGATTGAGTAATGAGAGAAGACCTTTTCCAGAAAGGGTTTTAAGACGGACCTCTTTAGCTAAGAGCTGATTAACAACTGCTTCCATTGAGGGGAGAAGTGAGTAACGGTAAAGAAATGAACCACAAAGTCCTTTGAAGTCTTCTCTAAGTGCCATCAAGAATTGCACCAACTCTTTGCTCCTCCCTAAAGATACGGTATACTTGATTAGTACTCAACTCAATTGGTTTAGTAAGTACTAGTGGATCCCAATATCCACTCATATTTGAGGAGAATTCTTGGATATTTTTATCTCCTTGATGCGCATCTCGAATATCATGTTCTAGTTAATATCTCTTTGCAAAGTTAGACTGAACAAGTAGTGTGGCTAAATAGTCTTAAATTTCCTTGGCTGTGGTAAACTTAGCCAGATGAATATCGATGGTCTGATCAATTGAGTTGTTGATCCTGATGATAATTTTTGCATTGTTGATGTTCCAAGTGTTTTTCAAAACGAATAATTTTCTGCTTTAGTATTAGTTTGAACTTGTGTAACATCACTAATGTAATTTCACATTTCTTTTTCCAACAAATTTTTTTTTCATAAAAATAAGCCCAATAAACATAATTTTCACCGGTTAATCTCACACCGATAGCCCGAAGAGAATCAAAGTTGTCACTTGTCATGGTTGCAACAAAGAGTCCCAAAGTGAGGCCCAAAGAACACAAGCTCAACAAGCACAAATGCCTCGTCAGGAAAAAAAAAAAANATCGATAGCCCGAAGAGAATCAAAGTTGTTACTTGTCATGGTTGCAACAAAGAGTCCCAAAGTGAGGCCCAAAGAACACAAGCTCAACAAGCACAAATGCCTCATCAGGAAAAAAAAAAAAAAGCAGAAGAAAAGGCCCAGCAGAGAGCCAGACCAGAACAATCAAAGAAAGGCCGAACTGAGAACTCACCATGAGGCCCAGTCAGAATAAAGGCCTTGTTACTATTCAGTAGAGACCCACCAACAGCACAGCCCATAAAGTATCAGTAATTCCAGCAAGAATCAACCAGCAGAAGCCTCCAACGTGAAGAACCAGTACGCAGCATGAGGAAGAAGATGAAGCTACTGTGCAATGCAGAAGAAAATCTCAAAGCCAAGAGTGCCAACTGAAGCCAAAAGACCATCAAACCAGAAGAAATCAACTACCCATGCAAAACCAGAAGACAATCGCACTAGTAGTTGCGACACAGACCTGCCCAATAGAGAAAAGCCAAAAATTTTGCCACAAAGCAGTTCAATCTGCTACCCAGATTCTAATCAAACAACAATAAGGCTGAATTGCAGGTAATAGGATGGGTTGGAGGCAAGAAACTAGATTAGAAATTGCAAATCTGCAAATTTTGGGCCTATTTTCCAAAAATAATCAAAATTGGAAAAACCTACTAGATGTGCACAAAATAAAAAACAAATCACACCACGTCATAGCCCATGAAAAATGGAGTGGAGTAGTGGTGTTCAACTCTCCTAGATGATGATGTCATCTTGTGTGTAGATGACGTCATCCCTATTCCAATGACAGTCTCTTCCTCTAAAAAAATCATAGTGATGCTAAATATGTTTTGGATCGAAAACATGCTCTGGTACCATGTTAGAATAGATCAAAGGAAAAAGATGGAAGAGAGAAAGGGAGAAAATATTATTACGACATAATTAGTCTGGGCAACAACTTGACCTAAAATACACAATTAAGACCCTTATATAGTAGGGGAACATAGAATAAAGTAAACCCTAAATTATCCCTAATATTAATACTCTAACAACCTCTACTGTCCCATAACCTGGGGTTGCAAGACCCGAAACGAAGGGTCTAGATTGCGAAATGGTAACTTGAACCCCAAATGATAACTCAAACCCCAAAATAAGTCCTAATTAACTAAAAATATATATGAATGCATAATTATATATAACCTCATATAATAGAGAAAGTGACGCTATAGAAAAAAAACCACGACCCAAATTGACTTATCAACTAAACCTACTCCCATCGCATCGCGTATTGAAAGATGTATCTGTACCTAAGGATCAAAATTTCGTTTCGAAACAGTTGAAATGTTTTCGTTTTCAAGGAGATCGAAATGAATCAACGATGGAATCGAAATTCTAATACTTCGAGGTGTTTTATAATGTTTTAAAGTATGTTGTAAAGTTTTAATTCATTTACATAGTATATTTCAACAATGTTTTAGAAAAATAATTCTTAATTTTTTTATTTTTTTCATTTTGTTTCCGAAACTAGTCGAAACGTTTTCGAAACATGTCGAAATGTTTTCGATTCTTAGGTGACAGAAATAATGCATCAAAACGAAATTTTGATCCTTACCTGTACTACATGCCAAATTGACCCACGATCTATGTAGTATTCGTTTGAACAATGATTTGTCGGATACTAGGCATTGGGATGTTGATCCATCAGTTTCTTTCTCATGTAAGTATTTTTTTTAAGTAATTAATTGATGGTCCTTCTATTCCTATATTTTATCGGACATTGAATGCTTGGAAGGCTAAAGTTCGTTTGAAAGTGTTAAGTTTGTAAATGGGTAATTGTTCATGGAAAAGATTAATACCAATGATGTTTTCAAAAGGAGTAGGCCAAACACAAATTTGGGCCCGCAATGGTGTGTTATGTGTAGAGCAAGTTACGAAAATGTGGACCATTTATTCCTGCGTTTAACTATTGTGTTGTACTTATGAATATTGTTTGAGATGGTTTACTTTTGTTGGGTAGCCCAGCATTCTAGCTCATCTATGTTTTGTATGGATTTTTTAATGTTTGGGTGGTAGTGAAAGGAATATTATCCTTTGGCAATGTGCAATTTTTGCAATTGTTTGGATTATTTGGATGGAGAGAAATTTGAGAATTTTTGAAGATAGAGAGGAAGTGGTGGAAGGGATGTAGGAGCGGATATTTTTCTTACCTTCATTTTGGGCCTCGATGATAAAGGAATTTGAGAATGTTCCTCTCTTTTGTATCACATCAAGTTGGGTGGCCTGATGTGGAAGATAGCACGACTTTCTTGGATGATGGCACGGGATGTTTCAAATCAAATGACCTTATTTTGCAACTTTTTTATTGGTTTTATTTTGATTTTGTACGTTATTGAGATGGACATCTTGTTCACATTTGATTCGGATGTGTAATCCTTTCTTTATTTGTTAATATTAATAAATGTATTGTTTCCTATCAAAAAAATGCTTGCTAATAAATTCCTCGAATAACTTCCAGGGAAAAGTAAAGTACGTTGTTAGACCTGTATTGCCTGCTGGCTGTCAATTTAAGACTGGCCACTGTGGTGTGGTCGGAGCAAGAGATCCTTTAAGCTTGGGTGGTTATGGTGTAGAACTTGCTTTGAAGAACATGGAATATAAAGCTATGGACGACAGTGCAATAAAGAGAGGTTTGTATCTATAAGTGATGCTATTCTGCTAGAGTAGGTCACTAGCTTGAAAAGTTATGCTTCTTCAGTTCTGGTATAATTGTATCGTGTGGTTGATTATAACCTCTCATTTAATCTAT
The DNA here is from genome assembly GCA_963454935.2 of Ilex paraguariensis. Lineage (NCBI taxonomy): Eukaryota > Viridiplantae > Streptophyta > Magnoliopsida > Aquifoliales > Aquifoliaceae > Ilex > Ilex paraguariensis. The sequence goes on along the minus strand of CAUOFW020003536.1, from coordinate 175,624 downwards.
TATAGAATTGAAATTTGTTCCTGAAGCTGAAATTATTTGTCATATCCCTTTTTGGTTATTCTGGTTTTACTTCTTTATGAGAATACATCAAAAACCAACTTTATGTTGATGCTTTTCCAAAAAAGTCAGAAGGGATGTTTTTTCCAGGATTGTGGCGCATAGTAACATCTGTTTCCCTATTTCGAATACATTAGTATTGGTTTCTGATTTGTTCATTATGTCCATTCTCCCATTTTGTGTTGCCTGTATGGTTTTTATGTTGTACTATTTTGCTTTCAGCTACCTAGCTTCATTAAACATTTGATCTCTGTGGTGCAGCCGTCACCCTTGAAGATCCTCATACTGAAGATCTCAGCCAAGAAGTTAGAGGGTTTATATTCTCTAAAATTTTGGTATGTTTTCCCCTCAGATTGCAAGACCATCGATTTCAGGCATAACTGCTTTTCCTACAGGCTTCTTTCTTAAAGAGATGCTAAATTTAAATAAATTCTGATTTGGGAAAAGCATGTCTGCAGCAAGCACACCCACAAAAGGAAAAACGGAGAGATTTTGTATTCATTTTTTGTAATTGTTGTGTATTGCATTTTAGGTACTGAAAACAGGCAGATTTTACATAATTTTTTTAAAAATAAAATTCTTCATTGCATTCTGGTACTGTGTTCTCTTGGCAATCATATGCTGCTGTTTCTTGGATGGGAAAACGTGTTGATCTAAAATGTGGAATCGACTATTTTCATGTGTGGAGTGTTGTTTCTCCCTTCTCTCTCTCTGTCTGTCTTCTCTGTGAGGGGCAGAATTCAACAAACCCAAAAAAGCATAATACACAAATCACTTCTTGATAATGAAGTCATGCTTGACTATAACCAGATTTTATCCTAGGAGGTGTGCCTTTTCCATACTCTAATCTTGTAGTCTATCATGCAACATTGTTAGTTGTCTCCTGGGAAATTGATCTACCAACTGACACACAGAATGCAGAGGCAGCATACACAATCAGATCTTCTGTAGAAACATGCTTGTCATTTTCGATTAGATATATTTTGAATCCTGAAGCTGTAACATTATCAAGAAGTAATTCTGTTCCAAGCAAATGAATCTTGAAGAAGATTAGAAAACATGAACAATGGTTGAAAGATTGTCTTTGGCAACATAAGATCTGAAGCTGGGTGTGNTGAATCCTGAAGCTGTAACATTATCAAGAAGTAATTCTGTTCCAAGCAAATGAATCTTGAAGAAGATTAGAAAGCATGAACAATGGTTGAAAGATTGTCTTTGGCAACATAAGATCTGAAGCTGGGTGTGTAATGGTGTTCTAGTTACTGAAGAAGAATAAAAGTGAACACTTGCTTCCGTATTGAGAATTAACTCTGAAATGTTTAGCCAGTGCATCATTTTTGTTGTCTGCCACCCCACCCTTTCTCACATCAACCCCACAAAGAACACAGGAAAAGAAAAAAGCAAAGGACCTTAAGGCCTAAAGATTTTGCCATGTTGGCCTTTTAACTTGAAAATACCCTTGTTGTAGCTGTCTGTTGTGGTAATGTATGTCATTTTCATGAAATGGGAGAGGGGATAGTTGGAAGGCTGTCATTCTGATTAAATTAGACAAGGAAGATGTTAAGTTACTCAAAAACCTTAAAACAAGATTTAAAATAGAAATATACCAAGCTGAGGTGCACCATGTGCAAATAATTTGATGTGAAAGTAAGCCCAAACTTTCACTCAATTATGGCTTTTGAAGTGTCACCACCGGCGATCACCAGTTAGTTTTAAAAAGCCTCAAAGCTCTTGAGAAATGCATTACTTGAGGTGAGCATTGGGGTACCTCGTTCAAATTTTGATTTTCTTGGATGTGTCATCTTTTAGAATATTGCACTGAAGCATGAGATATCCCTCTAGCCATTTTGGAGCTAATATTCTCTACTTCTATCCTCATGCAGGAGCGCAAACCTGAGCTAACATCTGAGATAATGGCTTTCAGGGATTATCTTTTGTCGTCTACGGTATCTGATACATTAGATGTTTGGGAATTAAAGGGTAATCTTCATCATTATTGATTAACAAGTTCATGATAAATTTGAACATGGGAAGATTTTTTTTCTATTGAACTCACCCCCCCTTTTTTTGCTTTTCTACACAGATTTGGGACATCAAACTGCACAGAGGATAGTTCATGCTTCTGATCCTCTGCAGTCAATGCAAGAAATCAATCAAAATTTCCCCAGTATTGTCTCTTCCTTGTCCCGTATGAAGGTAAGATAACCTATTGCAAATACTTATGTTTGGTTGTTATAAGAGAGATGAAAATTTGATTTCTTAAAATATTTCTTAAGGTTATAGGTTGATAAATCTGTATGTATGTTGAACTTTTGCAGCTCAATGACTCCATTAAGGATGAAATCATCGCAAATCAGCGAATGATCCCACCTGGCAAGTCTTTAATGGCTCTGAATGGTGCTTTACTGAATATCGACGATATTGACCTCTATCAGTAATGCTTTCACTCCCACTAAGTTGTGTTCCTTCGTTTACTTCTATCAAACCTGTTATGGTTTACCTTTACATGTTAAGCACTNAGCTGGCAAGTCTTTAATGGCTCTGAATGGTGCTTTACTGAATATCGACGATATTGACCTCTATCAGTAATGCTTTCGCTCCCACTAAGTTGTGTTCCTTCGTTTACTTCTATCAAACCTGTTATGGTTTACCTTTACATGTTAAGCACTATATCTTATCTATCTTTACTAAAATGTTTTCTTTTTCTTCTGTTGTTTTGGGGGAAAAAAAATAAGATTCTTAAGAAAAATGGGGAAATATAAATGAAGGATGAAGCAAACTTCATGGCTATAGGAAAGAAGTAATACACAAATGGTACATCTGATCAAAATTTCGTTTTGGTGTATTGTTTTGGTCACCTAAGAAATATAAACTTTTCNAGTGAAGGATGAAGCAAACTTCATGGCTATAGGAAAGAAGTAATACACAAATGGTACATCTAACTAGGGATCAAAATTTCGTTTTGGTGTATTGTTTTGGTCACCTAAGAAATATAAACTTTTCGACCTGCTTCAGAAACATAATGAAAAAAATAAAAATTTAAGAATTATTGATTGAAATATCTTGAAACATTCCGAAACAATTGTATAAATGCATTAAAATATTATACTACATCTCAAAACATTATGGAATTGACTCAAAATATTATAATTTCGATTCCATTACTGATTCGTTTCGGTCTCCTTAAAAACGGAAACATTTCGGATGTTTCGATTGTTTCGAAACGATATTTTGATCCTTGCATCTAACCGAATCAAACACCTTTAGTAATCATTCTGACATGGTTGGTAATAACCTTTGACGACATCTGAAAAGGGCTGAGAGATAACAACTCTAGCAATCATGCCAGTTGTTGTGTACATAATCTGTTGAAAGAGATAAGTTTACCTCCAGGCCTCATGCTGTTATTTCAATCCAGTTTTTTATGTTTTCCCCCATTAGTAGTTGTTATCGACTTTTGGGTAGAAAGAAAGTCCAAATTGAAAAGGATTTGCCGGAACTGTCTTGTTGAAAAGTTTCCACAAAATATGCCCAGTATTGGGGAATTTGATCAGTCTTGTTGTTGGACAGGAATAAGGTTCTCTAAAGTGATCTTCAACTTTCATGCCATCTCTAGTTCAATGTTAATGTAGGTTTTTTTTTTTCTGAATTTCCATAAAAACAACCTATTTCCCCTCGTTTGGGACTTTGGTAATTGCAAATCAACAGAATCACATCGTAGCTACTCTGTACAGATGTCCATATTTTCTATTTTGCAGGGTTCATGCTCTTACAGGATTGGTGAAAGGTTTTACTTAGGCGAACTACCTTGTGCAATTCTCCGCTTTAGTCCTAGCTAGAGGATTGTGTTAGATGTAAGACTTTAAACTGCAGCCCTGTAGTGGTTGCAGTATATCTTAGGTGAGGAAGTTCTGTTTGGGGAGTAGAGACTCTGACCTATGATTTGTTGACTATGGCTGATCTAGTAGCTTTGATTTATTTGAGATGGTACATTTAACTTAAATGGATAAAACTTTGCTTCACATTTGAGCTTGTGGGTTTCATTTCACTTTCATGTTGACTGCATTCTAGTTGTCCATCTAATATGATCCTTTAACTGTTCAATTTTGTTCTCACTTGGTTGATTTGCTATTTACAACCGAATGTCTTATTTAACTTTTACATGCTGTCGTATTTTTGTAGGCTGGTTGACGTTGTCCATCAGGAGTTATCATTGGCTGATCAGTACTCAAAATTGAAGGTAATGATGCTGAATGATTTTCGAGCTCGCTGAGAAATAATAGACCACAGATTGGTATTTTGCATGCTAATTTGGTTGATCTTTCCCTTGATTTTTCTTCCTTCTTTTCACCATTTCTGTATACATGGCTTATATAGATACTGGCTTTCACATTAGTACTCTTAACCATTTTACAAGATTTTGATTTTCTTCTAAAATACATAAGAGTCCACTTTGGCTCAGCATTTTCTGCTCATGTTGGGATATGGTTCATGAGAAAATTGGCATTAGTGGGCAGTTCTATGTGGCGAGTTCAATTAGCATATAATCATGTACCTGAATCCAGCATAAACCCAGCTAAGGTTGACATATGGGGCTGGTTTCAGGGCTGACTTCTGGTTCAGCCAGAGGGGCATATCAGTTCCAATAACAAAAGCTCTCAGGCACATTGGAGAGTCTAAAGAATATTTCAACGGTTTTGCGTATATAGAAGAAGTGGCTTCTCTTGGACTTGATTTGCATTGTCATACTTGATCACTCGATTTTTATCATTGCACCAAGCAATGACTCAATAGTGATTCATACTTATGTAATGTTAATGAATCTATTTAGGTTCTAAAGTCTGACTACGAAATTCAAAGTTTGCTTATTTCATGGTAAATTCTGTGTCTTGCCATACAAAGGCCTATTTAGTGAAGCACCTCTTAATCAGGAAGTAAAATAAGTGCAAACGATTCCACATACCATGTAGAAAGTTGTTTTTTTTTTAGTTGTTTATATGTTAGGGCTTCCCCACTTCCTTTTATTTACTCTCTGCAAAATGAGGAAAAGGAAAAAGAAAAGAAGAAAGAAGCAAGTTTGTTAATAATTTATTTTTCTCCTTTTAAACATATTGTAAACAACTATTTTTGTGTCATATTTGTTGTGTGTTTAGTAAATGTAATAGGAGTCTATGAAATATGAGACACATGGACATGGATTCATTTTTGCTTCCACCCAAACTTTCTGCTTTCTTGACAACTAATTTCATGATGACTCAATGCTCTAATCTCTACTTGAAATTTGACTTGTTTCATGATGTCTATCCTTGTTAAATAATGCATTGACTAAAAGTACACTTTTGATTTTTCTGGTGAACTGTTCATGATAACATAATCGATTATGTAATACAAGGGGTAAGTGAGTTTGTTGTTAGTTGCTGGTGGTCTGTTGACCTGGCGGTTGCCAAGTTCAAACCCTATGTGTGTTTTATTGAGTTTGATGGCGGTTCATGAGGTTCAACCCCAATCGACTGAAGTAAACTTTGTAGTTGAGCATATATCTCCTTAACATCATTCTATTTGGAGGTAATCAAGCAGATATGTGTGGCAGAAATCAAATATACTCACTTAGTTTACTTGTTCCGTTTTGAGATACTTTAGATTATTTTCCAAGAGTCATCCATTTACACAATCATAATTCCATTAAAAAATATACTTGAGTATGCATATAGTTTTATACATGAGTTGACACTTTCCTCTCTTTCCCATGAATCTATCGTAGTTTTTCTACAAGCTGTACATTGAGGAAAAAGAATTAATGTTAAGGCTTTATCTTACAGAATGTTGCTAAATGTTCTAGATTCCTACAAGCACTGTTCGGAAACTCCTATCAACTGTACCTCCTCCTGAATCCAATATGTTCCGTGTTGATTTTCGCTCGGATCATGTTCAATATCTCAATAACTTGGAGGTGGATAGCATGTACAGGCGATGGCGGAGCAATATAAATGAGGTATGCTTTATTTTTCAGTAAATTTATTTAGTTTTATGGCTAACCCTTATTAACTATCCCTCAAATAAATCATTTTCATCTGGCCGCTATAGATTCTGATGCCAGTCTTCCCTGGACAACTACGTTACATTCGCAAGAACCTTTTCCATGCAGTTTATGTTTTGGATCCTGCTTCCATTTGTGGGCTTGAGGCAAGTTCTTTGTTTTCTTGCCAAAGGATCTTTCTTTTTAGTTTGTTTTCTATTGTGTCACTTGCTCATTTAACTCCTTGAAATTATGCAGACCGTTGAAACGATTATCTCTTTGTTTGAGAATAGTCTTCCTGTGAGGTTTGGGGTGATATTGTACTCTACACAGTATATCAAGAAAATTGAAGTAAATGGTGTTGTTCCTGTGGAGAATGACAGCCAAACTGGGGAAGATGTGTCCAGCTTGGTAATTGCTTCTTTTTATGTCTTTTAGCTTAAAAAAGATGTCTATGCTAAGTTATTCAGTAGGAATTTTTGCTTAATAATTTGGAATGTGAACAAATGATCCTTCTTTTTATTTGAATCCATTCAATGATATTTCTCCAATTATCAAATAGAGAATATCAGTCATACTTCCATATTCAATTTTTTTGTTCCTAAAAATTGAAACCCTTCTTTTTGGATGATCATGATACTTCCCAGCTCACAAATTTCCAGATCAATGGAGGGACAATATCACCATTCCTGTTGCACCTATGTGAATGTCATCATCAAGAATACTTTAAAAACTGTTAAAAATATTTCAATGTTAAGAAAGGTCATGTTGTTACTTACTATCATGGTTAATCTAAACTCCTCAAGTATTTAGATAATAAATAAGTTTGTGTGCCTACTTCTGGACAACTGGTAAGGACAACCGACAAGCGTGACTTGATAACTTGGCTGGCCGTCATACATTTATAATATCTAGAAATCAGGGTGTTGATGTTTGTTAGTTATTTATGTCCATCTCAAGGTAATGTCAAAACAAAAGGGGAGAGAATCTCTTCAAATAGAAGAACAAATAATGTGAAAAATCACCCCTCCGGGGATATATTCTTTTGTTGATTAAATTATTACAGTACAGATGAATTGCTGTGGAAATAATAGCTGAATGACTATCAAATTGTCTTTCATGTCTTTTATGACATATGCAACTTATAGAGTTGACCATTTGACCGCCAAGAATCTTGGAAGATCCAAAATTTTTCAGCTAATAGAATTGTTGGGAACCAATTGTATGATATGCCCTAAGGTTTGGTCATAATGCAGGCTACTCCCTGTGATTTCAGGAATTATTGAGAAATTCATGAGGTTTAACTTTAAAGGTAACTTATAGTCAACCCCACCCCTTAAGTTGATTAATCAATTGTTGTTGATCAGTTGATCTTGACATTTTTGTTAAAAGGCCTACATTGGCCTTATTAATACTGAATGATAGAACTATTATTTGGGATAAAACATAAACAGGAAAATCAATGGAATAATAAAAAAAAAAATCTGCAACTCTCATCTCCCTTGGCTGGCCACCACCACAATAACCCAGCACCTTGACCCGCACCCCCAATCCCAAGCACCCATGTCACCGCCCAAAACCCACCGCATCAAACAAACACCCCAACCCCCCTCCTTAATCCCCCACTGNCAGCACCTTGACCCGCACCCCCAATCCCAAGCACCCATGTCACCACCCAAAACCCACCGCATCAAACAAACACCCCAACCCCCCTCCTTAATCCCCCACTGCCATCACTCTAACCAACCACCTACGATCTATAACCATTGCCAGACGCTCAAAGCACCAACTTCATCAGTAGATATTTTGANTGCCATCACTCTAACCAACCACCTAAGATCTATAACCATCGCCAGACGCTCAAAGCACCAACTTCATCAGTAGATATTTTGAAATATATATCGAGAGAGATGCATAATAAGGAGATCGAAGGAAGAGTGAGTTTGGCAGCAGTTTTGGGGGACTTGGGGAGAGTGGTGGTGGATAGGCTTTATGGGAGATGTTTTTGATAGGGCATTAATGGTTTGGCAGGTTTTGGGCGGGGGATGGGGGTTCTAATGTAGGAATCTAGCATGGGAGTCTCGGCTTGGAGGGGGAGGGTGTTTGGCAATGTAGGGTGAAAAAAGTTTCACTGGTGGGCTACGTGGTTTGTGGGGAGGAGTATGGGTGGTTGGGTTGGTCAAGGGGAGAGAAATCAAAGAGGGACACCATGGGTTTAGGTTTGAGTTTTGTTTTTGTTCTAGTTTTTGCTTGTTAATCGGGTTTGAGTTTATTTACTCTGATCAAAGGGTAAAATGCTTATGTCATTATTTCTGCCAACTTTATTAGTTGATTATTAGTCAATTGAGACTTGATGTAATTTTTGAAATGTCTGGGGATGGAGTGTGCTTTCACCAAACCTCAACAACTGTCCATTTAATTCATTCAATTATTGAACTTAAGTTCTTCTTTGATTTTCATTAATTGAAACAGTTGCTTGGAATTAGAGCATTGTTTAAGAGAAAAATTGTTCATTTGTTTATAGCAGTTAAGGTGATGGACTTATTTCAAAATAATATTTGAATAATGATTTGTGTTTAATTTAATTCGTCGAGTAGCTTCTAGTTTCCTAGTCTCCTTTGCCTTTACTCTTAATCATTGTTCTTATATATGTGTATATGTATGGATTTATACACATGTACCTATATGTACTATTGATTCTATACTAATATTTGTGTTCTATTTTTTTTTTATCAAAATTCCACTGGTTATTAGATAATACAATTATTGATTATTAACAATGGAATGAAGATAGGTTATCAAGTAGTCAATTGATGTAGGGTTGTCTATGAGAGAGTAAAGGGGCTTGGATCTATAAGCTAGAATTTTGGGATGCTAGATAGGCATCTTTTCTTCCACTTAGTTGGGCCTTCTTTTGTGGCCATCCTTTAAGTTTAAGGTAGTATGGAATTTGATGGAAAAGCTTGGAAAACGATTTACGATTATATCTACCAAAAGGAAGTATTAAGAGCATGCTTTCTAAGTGATGGAATCTAATTATGGTATGGACACAGGGTGGTTGAATAGAGAGGTGAGGTCCACCTTATGGGTTAGGGTTGTGGAAGGGGATTATGATGGGGTGGGGTGAGTGCCCTAAGTTTGCTACTTCTTGATGTGAATAATGAGCAAGCTATGTGTTTGACAGTGCGGTGGTGTGAATTTGAGAGTTAGCCTTTAGCAAGGAGGCATGGCGGCAATGGTTTTGGTTACATTAGGCTGGGCATTTTATGTCACATTTCTTTTTTACTTGAAATTTTCACGATTGTGAGGCACGGAAGGCTCACGAGGCTATCCTTTGTTTCTAGTCGTTTGAGAAAGGAGAAAGTAGACGGGTGGAAAACATTTAAGGACGGAAGGTTTCTAGGGACATCTTGTCTGCACCCTTTTACCCAAGGTTAAGGAAATTTTGGTTTCCTTGAAAAATTGTCTAGCACATGAAGGTGTTGAAGTATAAATACTTAAGTTATACCTTCTTTAAAAGCTTAGCTTAAGTAAAAGTCTTTCACATTTACAACAATCTTCCCTTTTTATTGTCTTATTACATTTTGTGCCTCTCATGTTTGCATGACGTTCATTCCATGTACACGATTTTAGTGCACATGTTCTCTCTGGGAACAATTTNTTGAAATTTTGGACACCTTTATCTTTTTGAACTTTTTCATCCTCGATTTGCTCTCTAGTAATAGGCTTTCATCCTGTCATTTGGGACCTCAAAGTCCCCATTAATTTGATTTACCACCAACTAGGAATGGTAGAAAATATGTAGGTGCCTTGCCTTGACCAAGTATACGATATCGAGTCCAGCCAGTAGCGCCTCGTAGTCGGCCTCATTTTTAGATGCTTTAAATCTAAGTCTGATAGCTTGATCCACTGTAAATCCTCTAGAATTGACCAAGACTACACACACTCTTGCCCCCCTTGTGTTTGAGGATTTGTCCACATGCAAGCTCCAAACATCGTTGTGGTCAGAAGTTGCAAGTTTCCCATCCGAAGGAGACTCAGATGCACAAAACTCGACAATAAAATCAGCAAATATTTGCCCTTCAATGGAAGTACAGGGGTTGTAGCTTATTTCAAACACTTTATCTCCATGGCCCACTTGGCAACTCGTCCATACATATCTTCTTTGTGAAATATAGGCCTTAGGGGCTTGTCTGTCAAGACCTCAATTGGATAGGCCTAAAAATGGTGTCTAAGTTTCCTTGCTGAGACGACCAAGGCTTGTATAAGCTTTTCCATTGGCAGATATCTGGTCTTGGCATCAAGCAGGGTCTTTTGTACACAATACACCGGCCTCTGTACACCGTTGTGCTCCCTTACCAGAGCCCCACTGATCGCCCATTCTGAAATGAATAAGTAGAGGTTTAAAACTTTGCCTATTGCCGGAATGGACAAAGTAGGGGAGACCTCAAATACTNAGGTGTTGAAGTATAAATACTTAAGTTATACCTTCTTTAAAAGCTTAGCTTAAGTAAAAGTCTTTCACATTTACAACAATCTTCCCTTTTTATTGTCTTATTACATTTTGTGCCTCTCATGTTTGCATGACGTTCATTCCATGTACACGATTTTAGTGCACATGTTCTCTCTGGGAACAATTTCAAGACGGTCATAACTTGGCAAATTTCAATGGGCAGTTGCAGCATCGGCAAATTTTGTGCGAAGAGAAATTCCATGCAATTACATTGTTGTAATTTCTGCCAGAGTCGCAGCAACGACAAATTAAATTGCCACAATTTTTGTTGGTTTCGAAACTAGCAGGAAAATCGCAGCACGGGCAAATAGAATCATTGCAATTTCCAAGAAAAGTTGTAGAACAGTCGCAACACCGACCAATTAAAATGCCGTAATTTCTGTTGTTCCAAAGAAGTCGCAGTTTGTGCAATCATTATGTTGTTCAATTCAAGTTGGACACTTATTCCACATGTACGTGTACGAACCTGAGGGGAATTGTTGAAGATATGAGGTCTCGTAGATCATGGGATCAGATTTATCAAGTTGCCAAGTAGACTTGGCAAAAAATGAGCCAAAAGATAGCCGCCAGTATTTATAGCAAGGAAGACTTTATGCACCGAGCTTACCCTATAAATATGGGTGCTATCTCCTTGTATCAAATACACAAAAAATCCACTATGTAATCTAAATATTAATAGAGTGGAAGCCCCGGGCAATTGTGTCCCTGAATGTAGGCTGAATGGGCCGAACCATATAAATTCTTGTGTCTCCTATCTTTCCTCATTTCATATCTCCGATGTCTACCCATCCAAAATCTAACATGGTATCAGAGCTCCTCAGTGCCTCTATACAAAATTTAACATAGTATTAGATCAGAAAGTCTCGTGTTCGAATCTCGCCGCCACTCTAATTATTAAAAAGAATTTTCACGTGCTATGCTCAAAATCTAGCCAGTACGTGAGAGGTGTGTTGAAGTATAAATACTTAAGTTACACCCTTTCTAAAAGCTCAAGGTTTTGGAGTAGATGATTGTTTAATAGAAGGAGAGTTCCAAGGAGAGTGTTATCCTTTGCTTGGGAAACAAATTGAGAGACCATTTAATTGGGGGCCAATTTGAGGAAAATAAGGAAGGTATACTGGAATTGGTGCTTCCTTTGCCCCCACCCCCCAAAAAAAAAGAGACAAATGCGTGAGTTACTGATTATGTGTTTATCTCTTTTCAGAGTTTTTTTTTTTTGGGGTGGGGCGCTTATGCTAGTGTCTTTCAAGATGTTGTTGGGAGGTTAGGTTGTCCTAGGGAGATGTAGGTAGGGAAGGAAATATGGAGGGCTGCTTCATTGTGTTTGGCATGACGAATTGATAGGCCCTTGAAGGTGTGGTGACATCTCTCATGAGGTCAAAGAGCACAATGGGACCAAGGGTGTTACAAAAATTTATTAACTCTTTATTCATATTGACGGTATTGATTGTTTATGTTGTTAATCACCAGTTATTATACTTTTGTACTTTTAGAACCTTACTATTTGGGGTTATTGACATTCAATGTGGTGGTCACATAATACCACATGACTATTAGTGACATGACACTTAAGACGAGAAAGAGACTCTTTATGCCACCTAGCATAGTCAATTAAAGGATCCGCTTCACCAATGTAGCATTTAGACAATAAGCTGAGGGAACCAATTTTTGTTTTATTGCAAATAAGGGCCTGTCACTTTTGGCATATATCTGTGAATGTTCTATTCCTTCTAAATTTGTATTTCACATGCAGATCTTTATACATTTAGATGTTTGGTCGGAGTTTAAATTGTTTCCTATTTATTACCTGTATGACAAAATAATACTTGTGATGCTAATGGAATTGTTGACAATTCTGTCTTGCAGATTATCCGTCTTTTCAGCTATATTAAGCAAAATCATGGGATTCAAACAGCTTTTCAGTTTCTGAGCAATGTATGAGTTCTTTATCTTTACTTTCCTAGTGATCATTTCTCACTCGCTTGCAAGTCAGTGGTTTTGCTGTTGCTATGCACACTACTCTTGTTGTTTTCTTCTGATAAATAATCACCATTTTGCATTAAGGAGACCAAAATTTTCAAGAAGTCGCTGACTTAGTGACCAAAAACCATTTATTATATAGATACATGTGAGTTGCAACCATGAATCAAGACTAGATACACTTGATGGTCTTCCATCTTATGAACTTAGAACCAGGAAACCAGAGAATAGTTAGCTCCTTCTGGTCCCGTCTTTTCTTCTGACTGTCTTGCCTATTCTGCACTCTGCCATTAGCTTTTGTTTCATTTTTTGACATTATCCTCGTAGTTTGGGAAGATAGACCCCGTCGTGTCAAGTAGGATGGATTTTTTAGCATCTTCTGAATTATGCTGAATTATCTGTGTGTTTAATATATTTGCGGCTGTAAGTGTGGAGTATGTTGTGTGTATCACCGCTTTGTTGATTGTTTCTTGGACATCATGTATAGTCAGGTTGCGAACTGCAACACGTTTTTGTTGCTTCCATACCCATCAGAGTCTTTCTCGAAAGCTTTGGTACATCTACGATTGCAAGTATTGTTTTGGTTATAATTGATTCATTTACTCCTAGGATGGAAGACAAAAGTTCATCTGATGTATTATTAGCAGTTGAGACCATCAGGCCCCACGGGAAGGGTGGGGGGGACCGGATGTGGCACTGGTGGACATGCTTACGTTCTTACTTACCTGCCATTTTCTCAAACGCGTTATCTACTTGATTGTTCAAGTGTGCCATTTGCTTCAGGGAAGCATGATTAAGTTCATCTCAATGTACCCGAGACTCATTTTGTACATAAATGCAGGTAAATAAATTGCGATTTGAGGCATCCGATTTTGCAGAAGATGCTCCTGAGATTCACCACGTGGAGGGGGCATTTGTAGAAACAATATTGTGAGTCTTTGAGAAAATTTGTGAATGAGTTCCTTAGTTGTGCATGAACAATGTTTTTATTTTTCTGCTGCACTACGTAACAATTACATTCTTGATTGATTGCATGATTATGTCAAATAGAGGTCAATATGCTTGAATTCATCGGAAAAAGAAGACAAGAAGATTATTACTCATTTTTTTTGGTTTGTTCCATTCCATATTCAACGATTTACCAATACACTCTTTTTGTAGGCCGAAGGCAAAAGATCCACCTCAAGATACTTTACTAAAACTGGAGAAGGATCAAACTTTCAATGAACTGTCTCAGGAGAGCTCTATGTTTGTTTTTAAGCTTGGTTTGGCTAAGCTACAATGCTGTCTTTTGATGAATGGGCTTGTCTATGATTCAAATGAGGTACTAATCAATTCTTGTTTAATTACCAATGTTAATTTGGCATGGTGTGGAAATTTAATGCTGTAGATGGTCTTATCATTGCGATTTAATCCCCTTTCAATATGTATGGAATTGTGGATGTTTATATTGGTTTCTCCTTCCTCTGGGGGCGCTTGCTGTTTCCCACCGTCTAGGCCTGGTGGGCTTCCCTCGTGGGTTCGGGCTGCTATGGTCATGCTCAGGCAGGGGTTCCACCCAGGTTGCCCCTTCAAACCCTTTTTCATGAACAAAAAAAAAAGAAATATTGGTTTCTCATTAATCTCCAGCACAAAATGGCACTTAGATCTACCGCTGAGGAAACAATCATGATGTGTAATAGTTGGCAGATTTGTTATTCATAATGGTAAAATTAAACGTGACACGTAATTTTAAGTGCTGGTAGTTTTGTCGTTCGAGTTTTCTTTTATCAAGCCTACTTTAGTTTGATCTATGATATGTTCATGTCACAATGTGCTCAAGTTCAATTTGGTGTGAAGAACAAGAGAAGTTTGTTGATGCGCATGTGGAGTAGTCATAATAACTCTGGTACACATTTAAGTGACGACAGAAAGTTTTTGGGTGCACTGTTTTCAGGAGGCTCTAATGAATGCCATGAACGATGAGCTTCCCAGAATACAGGAACAAGTTTACTATGGACATATAAATTCTCATACTGATGTTCTGGACAAATTTTTATCTGAAAGTGGTATTCAGCGATATAACCCACAGGTAAAGCATTCTTGAGATGCCTAAGGAAACATTCATTTGCTTCAGTTTTTTAGTGTGTATGAGCATATACAAAACTCTTCTTTTTTTAGTGTAATATCTATCTGTTCACTTATTCTTTGATGCGACTTCAATCATGCAGATTATAGGGAATGGCAAGGTCAAACCAAGATTTATATCTTTCTCTGCATCAATTTTTGGAAAGGAATCAGTGCTAAATGACATCCACTACTTGCACTCTCCTGAATGTAAGCTGTAACCTTAACCATTAACCTCCCGCCTGTTATCGTTAAATCATTGAATTTCTGACATATGGTTCCTGGATCCACCTTCCGCCTGTTATTGTTAAATCATTGAATTTCTGACATATGGTTCCTGGATCCACCTTCCAGCTATAGATAATTTGAAGCCTGTGACTCATCTTCTTGCTGTTGACGTCTCCTCGAAGAAAGGGGTGAAGTTGATTCATGAAGGAATACGCTATCTGGTATGTGCAACTAAAGTGGTTGATCATTACGTTCAGTATTTCTTTTTGTGCTTTTGGTTGATATGCCTGCATTGCGTTGCAGATGGCAGGTTCTAATAGTGCTCGCTTAGGAGTGTTATTTAATACCAATCGGGATGCTGATTCACCCAGTCTCCTTTTTATGAAGATTTTTGAACTCACTGCATCCTCATATAGGTCTGTCCAGTTTGCAATGGAGACTACTTTGTGTTTTTTGCTTCGTGAGTTATTCAGTTAGAACAATTTTTTTCTTTTTGGCTGTTAGTCATTTAATTGCTTTCTGTTTCTCTTCGCATTCCCCACGCTCTCTCCTTTTCACTTTTCTTTTCCTTTGGTATCTTGCAGCCATAAGAAAAAGGTGTTAGAATTCCTGGATCAACTGTGCTCATTTTATGAGAGTGAATACATGCTTGCATCTTCTGTTGTTGCTGAAAGCAATCAAGAATTTATCAAAAAAGTCATTGAGCTCGCTGATGCAAATGGGCTACCATCTAAGAGCTATAAATCTGCTCTCTCTGTATTTTCCATTGACAAGTTAAAAAGTCATTTGAAGAAGGTAATTTTGCATTGTGTTTGGGATCGTGGATCTGTTATAGTCAAATGCACGCAAACCATAAGTTCTTTTTATTTTGCCAACTGTATTTTATCTAAACTGATCTGTTCGCTAATTGCAGCAAATTATTTTTCTGCTTTTGGAAGCCTACAGCTTTTGTTGATAACCAGTCCACCCCTCCCAGCACTCTGTGTTGGCGGGATAAAAGCACTAGGATTTTATCTATGACAAATTGAATGGGGGACTGTTCTTAGTAATCCCATTATTTGGATTGGGCATGACCTTTTGCCTTCACTTGTAGTTTTAATGAGGTGTATTTGAAGATAATGCAATAACCAATTTAATCGTGACCTTTTCCCCTTTTAGTTTTCATTAGGTGTCATTTGAGTTTCTCACCTCCTGTACTTATTCTTTTTTTAACATTTTTCCATCTTGGATGTGCATGAGATGATTGAATGTAGATGTGACACACTATTCACCTTCACAGTTCTCAATGTTGTGCAGGTGGCACAATTTTTATACGGGCAACTTGGGCTTGAACATGGTGTCAATGCAGTTATCACTAATGGCAGGGTGAGTTTGATATGGACCCTTTAGGCATTAGCAGTTAGAATTGAACCTGAACTCTGTTTCTTTAGGATTATGAGGGAAATCAAGTCTTTATATTGTTTTCTCAATAGCAAAACAATGCTGATATCTAGGGAGCACAGCACAGATACTCCGGTCAGGTTGAAGTATCAGTATCTGATACGTATCGGATGTGAATACACGATGGATACACAATGATACATATCGGATACAGATTGCATGTATCCGATTACCAATGAAATGCGTTGTTTTCTATTTTTGATACATAGGGATACAAGACGGATATGGGAGTGGATAAAACTTGGCAAAAAATTAAAACCAAAATAAGCCCACCAACAAATTCAACACAAGAACAGAGATCCAACATTGATCGAAACAGGGTTCAATCCTTGGGAATTAATATATCACAATCAAACACATCGAAAAAAAGTGAGAAAATAGCCATAGGAAGTCCACAAACGACTGCTGAAAATTAACACCAATCCAATCAATAGTAGAAGCCTCACCAGAACTGGCTATAGCAACAGTGACCTCAGTGGCTGAGCTCTCCATAGGAACCCACAAACCCTAATTTCTTCCACAATTCGATTACAGCTCTATGGCTTCTCGTCAGAAAATCGAATGACCAATCCACAGAGATTTAGGAAATTTAGAGAGAATCTACAAAGAAAGAGTGGAAAATAGAGAGAGTGAGTTGGAAATTCGAGATATAGATGAGCCGAAATCATGACGAAGATAGTCTTCGAGAAAAAGAGGGAAAAAAAGAAACAGCCTTGGTAGTAGCTCACGGGAAGGGCTGTTGTCTCCACGTGAGAGAGCCCATCTGGTAAGGAAAAAAAAGAGAAGAGTTCAAGAGCAGCACTGTTTCTGTCTTGAGTGCATTCCAGTTGGCCAGGTAAAATTAATATCCTAATTTTAATTGGCTGTTGAAAAGTTAAAGCTCTAATTTTTCATTGACCCACATTTTAACAGCTACTAAAATATTANACAACCTTATCTTGGTCAAGTGTATTGGGACAGCAGTATGCAGATAAGGCACAGGGAGCTTTATTGAGGTTGCTGCAATTGCGTTCACACCGACTAGATTTTGCTTCCATGTTTGAATCACCATTAACATCAATCTAGTAGATGCTCGACTTGTTAGTCAAGCTATCACTGGATTAGTTGTTAATTGTTCCTTTTTTTTGTTACTTGATGTCGCTGGGTGGGTTTCTTCTAGTGGAATGTGGTTTCGCCTATATTACTGTAGTTGGACATTACCTTTTAGGGTATTTTGTGAAACTGTTCTATGCATTGATAGGAAAGGCAAGCGTCTATGGTCATGGGGTCCTAAAGGGCACATTCAGATTCATTTTTTTGTCAATGTTTATGTGTTTCCATGGGTTCATACCCTTTCTATAACTTCATTATGTATATGCAGTTCNTATGTGTTGGCGGGATAAAAGCAATAGGATTTTATCTATGACAAATTGCATGGGGGACTGTTCTTAGTAATCCCATTATTTGGATTGGGCATGACCTTTTGCCTTCACTTGTAGTTTTAATGAGGTGTATTTGAAGATAATGCAATAACCAATTTAATCGTGACCTTTTCCCCTTTTAGTTTTCATTAGGTGTCATTTGAGTTTCTCACCTCCTGTACTTATTCTTTTTTTAACATTTTTCCATCTTGGATGTGCATGAGATGATTGAATGTAGATGTGANTTGCTAATGCAGTTCAGATTCAGAGAGAAGCTGTAAGCCTGGAACTGCTGTCAAAAAACAAAAAAAAAAGCCCAAAAGGGCTGGAAAAAATCTAGAAGGGCTGCAAAGAACAATTCTCTGAAATTAATATATCATTTCAAACAAAGATAATTTACATTAGTCCCAGAGTTGACTCATATAGGAATACAATCTTAGGATGCCGGTAGATCGTAAGATATGCACATTTTTATAAAAGATATTAAAAAATACATATACCTATGAAAAAATGTCATAATAACATTTTATTGCACCACAAATTTCTCACATAAAATAATTTAAAGAGACTTTAAGGACTAAAACAAAAAATTAACAATCTAAGTATTGAAGCTTCTAACATAATTTAACAATATTAAAATTTAGAGAGTTCTAGTTCTAGTTTTAACATCTAAAATAACTATAAGAGGATATTTTTAATAATCAAACTATTTGTTCATGCGATGGAACGAATAAAAAAAAAGACTTTTATTTTTTAAAACTATAGATAGTGAAATGACGTTAATTTTTTTTTTTTTATCTGTTTCACCCCCTTATCGGACGACGTATATGTATCGTCTTGTATCAGGTGTATTGTATTGTGTATCACATGATATGGTGCAAACTGATACACATAAGCGATACATATCATTTTCTTCATGTATCGAAACATATCGTATGTATCATATTGCGTATTGTACGATACTAACAGCTATGACCGGTAGCACATTGGACACTTCCCTCTGCATTAATGGAAGGNTTCTTCTAGTGGAATGTGGTTTCGCCTATATTACTGTAGTTGGACATTACCTTTTTGGGTATTTTGTGAAACTGTTCTATGCATTGATAGGAAAGGCAAGCGTCTATGGTCATGGGGTCCTAAAGGGCTCATTCAGATTCATTTTTTTGTCAATGTTTATGTGTTTCCATGGGTTCATACCCTTTNCCAATGAAATGCGTTGTTTTCTATTTTTGATACATAGGGATTCAAGACGGATATGGGAGTGGATAAAACTTGGCAAAAAATAAAAACCAAAATAAGCCCACCAACAAATTCAACACAAGAACAGAGATCCAACATTGATCGAAACAGGGTTCAATCCTTGGGAATTAATATATCACAATCAAACACATCGAAAAAAAGTGAGAAAATAGCCATAGGAAGTCCACAAACGACTGCTGAAAATTAACACCAATCCAATCAATAGTAGAAGCCTCACCAGAACTGGCTATAGCAACAGTGACCTCAGTGGCTGAGCTCTCCATAGGAACCCACAAACCCTAATTTCTTCCACAATTCGATTACAGCTCTATGGCTTCTCGTCAGAAANTCTTGCTAATGCAGTTCAGATTCAGAGAGAAGCTGTAAGCCTGGAACTGCGGTCAAAAAACAAAAAAAAAGAAGCCCAAAAGGGCTGGAAAAAATCTAGAAGGGCTGCAAAGAACAATTCTCTGAAATTAATATATCATTTCAAACAAAGATAATTTACATTAGTCCCAGAGTTGACTCATATAGGAATACAATCTTAGGATGCCGGTAGATCGTAAGATATGCACATTTTTATAAAAGATATTAAAAAATACATATACCTATGAAAAAATGTCATAATAACATTTTATTGCACCACAAATTTCTCACACAAAATAATTTAAAGAGACTTTAAGGACTAAAACAAAAAATTAACAATCTAAGTATTGAAGCTTCTAACATAATTTAACAATATTAAAATTTAGAGAGTTCTAGTTCTAGTTTTAACATCTAAAATAACTATAAGAGGATATTTTTAATAATCAAACTATTTGTTCATGCGATGGAACGAATAAAAAAAAAGACTTTTATTTTTTAAAACTATAGATAGTGAAATGACGTCGTTAATTTTTTTATCTATTTCACCCCCTTATCGGACGACGTATATGTATCGTCTTGTATCAGGTGTATTGTATTGTGTATCACATGATATGGTGCAAACTGATACACATAAGCGATACATATCATTTTCTTCATGTATCGAAACATATCGTATGTATCATATTGCGTATTGTACGATACTAACAGCTATGACCGGTAGCACATTGGACACTTCCCTCTGCATTAATGGAAGGAGACAGCTAGCATATTTAAGACTTTTGGTTACCAGAAAAATGCAGACAAAAAGTCACATAATAATTTACGATCTGCCCAGATCTGTAATTCTACTCGAAATATGGGCTTCATCATTCGCAATTCCTTGTCATTGGCATTATTGGTGAAGGCAATTAAATTATGGATTTTGCAGCAATAGGAAAAATTGCCTATAGAAATTTTTAGATTGACATGGATTTTCCTTAATAATTTTGACCTTAAAGGTTTTATGTTAGTTGATTGTCGATCAAGTCCAATCTGAGGAATATTTATGCAAATTGTCTAGATTGCAATTTGCTACTTAATCAAAATGACAATTTGCTTGTTTGCAATTTCTATAAATTCTCTTTCGTTGTGAATGTGCATACATATGTACAAGATGATCTGATTTGTCCAGGTGTTGCACAAGTGATTCTATAAAACACTATCTATGCTCTCTTCATTTGATATATATAAACATTTCATTCGGTGCCACTGCTTTCAGGATCTTGATCAAACTCACTCTTCTATCTTTGTGCGAGTCTGATGCCAGTGTGATCATCTCCTGTCTTTTCATTAACTTGTTTATTTACAGATAAATAAAGTAGTTAGTCTGATCCACTTCCTGAGTTCAAGTTTCATCTTTTTTAGATAAGCATTGTTGTCTGTATTGGTGATAGGATTTTTCTTNAAACAGGTGATGGCAAAGTGGGAGGCCAGGACTTTGCTTTGGCAGTGATGACTCGTGTCCTCTAGCAGTGGAGTTGTTGGAATTGTGGGGAGCAGGGAAGACCGGAGAAAAGTGGAGGCTTCACTATCATGATAACAATGAGCTCAAATTCCCTACACCTAGAGACACATAAATGTACGACACTTAAGGATCAAAATTTCGTTTCAGTGTATTGTTTCGGTCACCTAGGAAACGGAAACGTTTCGATGTGTTTCGGTTTCGATCCGTTTCGGAAATATAATGAAAAAANATTGTATTGTTTTGGTCACCTAGGAAACGGAAACGTTTCGATGTGTTTCGGTTTCGATCCGTTTCGGAAATATAATGAAAAAAATAAAAAATTTAAGAATTATTTTTCTAAAATATTGATTGAAATATATCAAAATATCATGAAATACCTTGAAACATTCCAAAATAATTGTGCAAATGCATTGAAATATTATAATATATCTCGAAAAATTATGGAATACCTCAAAATATTAGAATTTTAATTCTATCACTGTTTCGTTTCGATCTCCTTGAAAACGGAAACGTTTTGGACATTTCGACTGTTTCGAAATGATATTTTGATCCTTGACGACACTTCGGGGAATTCAACATAATAGCAGGGGTCTGCTCATAATGAAACTACATAGTCAGAAAGAGATATGTTGGTTTCTCTTAAACCCAGATCCTGTTGTGATCCAATCTAGCTTTTATCACCTCTTTCAGACCTGCTCCTACCCTGATAGAAGCCTTTTTTGACCCTTCCAACGTGGACGGGTTACCTACTTTTGTGTTGGTACACCCTTCTATAATTTATTTTTCCATATGCAACCCATTCTGCTAGGTTCATTTAGTTTTGGGACTAATCTGGAATGTTACTCTTAAGAAGGGACCTTTTGACTCTAGAAAGAAACTTTAGCTTTATTCTGAAAGAGATAAGAACGAGGCTGCATTAGTGAAATGGATGGATTAACTACACATTGTCTCGTATTTGCATCGTAGTGTTGTTTATTTGGGGATAGGAGTGTGGGGACGGGGCTGAAGACAATGATTTAGCTCCATAGGAGACAGGAATCCAATCACATGGTTTTACCACCACCATTCCTACTTAGGTAAGAGAGGTGGCATCTTTAGTATTGGATGTTCAACTTCAAACTTCTTAAGATCAATGGTGGCATCGTTACTATCGGGATGTTCAACTTCAAACATCTTAAGAAGGATGGACTTTCTACTTCGCATTGTAATGTTTGTAGAAGATTTAGGGCCCTACTCAAAATATTTGAGGAACTGGGAGAAGCAGGTAGCCAAGCTTACAACCTTATCTTGGTCAAGTGTATTGGGACAGCAGTATGCAGATAAGGCACAGGGAGCTTTATTGAGGTTGCTGCAATTGCGTTCACACCGACTAGATTTTGCTTCCATGTTTNAGAGTAAACAGGTGATGGCAAAGTGGGAGGCCAGGACTGTGCTTTGGCAGTGATGACTCGTGTCCTCTAGCAGTGGAGTTGTTGGATTTGTGGGGAGCAGGGAAGACAAGTGGAGGCTTCACTATCATGATAACAATGAGCTCAAATTCCCTACACCTAGAGACACATAAATGTACGACACTTAAGGATCAAAATTTCGTTTCAGTGTATTGTTTCGGTCACCTAGGAAACGGAGACGTTTCGATGTGTTTCGGTTTCGATCCGTTTCGGAAATATAATGAAAAAAATAAAAAATTTAAGAATTATTTTTCTAAAATATTGATTGAAATATATCAAAATATCATGAAATACCTTGAAACATTCCAAAATAATTGTGCAAATGCATTGAAATATTATAATATATCTCGAAAAATTATGGAATACCTCAAAATATTAGAATTTTAATTCTATCACTGTTTCGTTTCGATCTCCTTGAAAACGGAAACGTTTTGGACATTTCGACTGTTTCGAAATGATATTTTGATCATTGACGACACTTCGGGGAATTCAACATAATAGCAGGGGTCTGCTCATAATGAAACTACATNCTTATTTCTTTGCTACACAACATGCTTTTATGGGTTATTTCTACTTTGTGGGACTTGGAATGATTATTTCTTTATGTTCGAACTATGCTTCCCTTGAGGCAATTNTCACCTCTTTCAGACCTGCTCCTACCCTGATAGAAGCCTTTTTTGACCCTTCCAACGTGGTCGGGTTACCTACTTTTGTGTTGGTACACCCTTCTATAATTTATTTTTCCATATGCAACCCATTCTGCTAGGTTCATTTAGTTTTGGGACTAATCTGGAATGGTACTCTTAAGAAGGGACCTTTTGACTCTAGAAAGAAACTTTAGCTTTATTCTGAAAGAGATAAGAACGAGGCTGCATTAGTGAAATGGATGGATTAACTACACATTGTCTCGTATTTGCATCGTAGTGTTGTTTATTTGGGGATAGGAGTGTGGGGACGGGGCTGAAGACAATGATTTAGCTCCATAGGAGACAGGAATCCAATCACATGGTTTTACCACCACCATTCCTACTTAGGTAAGAGAGGTGGCATCTTTAGTATTGGATGTTCAACTTCAAACTTCTTAAGATCAATGGTGGCATCGTTACTATCGGGATGTTCAACTTCAAACATCTTAAGAAGGATGGACTTTCTACTTCGCATTGTAATGTTTGTAGAAGATTTAGGGCCCTACTCAAAATATTTGAGGAACTGGGAGAAGCAGGTAGCCAAGCTTACAACCTTATCTTGGTCAAGTGTATTGGGACAGCAGTATGCAGATAAGGCACAGGGAGCTTTATTGAGGTTGCTGCAATTGCGTTCACACCGACTAGATTTTGCTTCCATGTTTGAATCGCCATTAACATCAATCTAGTAGATGCTCGACTTGTTAGTCAAGCTATCACTGGATTAGTTGTTAATTGTTCCTTTTTTTTGTTACTTGATGTCGCTGGGTGGGTTTCTTCTAGTGGAATGTGGTTTCGCCTATATTACTGTAGTTGGACATTACCTTTTAGGGTATTTTGTGAAACTGTTCTATGCATTGATAGGAAAGGCAAGCGTCTATGGTCATGGGGTCCTAAAGGGCACATTCAGATTCATTTTTTTGTCAATGTTTATGTGTTTCCATGGGTTCATACCCTTTCTATAACTTCATTATGTATATGCAGTTCTTTTCGTCTCTCTCACACTCTTATTCTAGATGCGTAAACAAAAACCGTTGCGAGTGACTAAGTCATCCCCATTAGTTTCCTGCAATCTCTTTGCATGACTGATGCTACTTTGAGCTTCTCATGTATTTGACATTCATGGAATGCTGTTGTGTAATGAATTTGCTCATCCCAAATCAATGGTGACAGCTACATCAGATGCAAAACTGCTGATCGGTTGCTAATGCAGTTCAGATTCAGAGAGAAGCTGTAAGCCTGGAACTGCTGTCAAAAAACAAAAAAAAAAGCCCAAAAGGGCTGGAAAAAATCTAGAAGGGCTGCAAAGAACAATTCTCTGAAATTAATATATCATTTCAAACAAAGATAATTTACATTAGTCCCAGAGTTGACTCATATAGGAATACAATCTTAGGATGCCGATAGATCGTAAGATATGCACATTTTTATAAAAGATATTAAAAAATACATATACCTATGAAAAAATGTCATAATAACATTTTATTGCACCACAAATTTCTCACACAAAATAATTTAAAGAGACTTTAAGGACTAAAACAAAAAATTAACAATCTAAGTATTGAAGCTTCTAACATAATTTAACAATATTAAAATTTAGAGAGTTCTAGTTCTAGTTTTAACATCTAAAATAACTATAAGAGGATATTTTTAATAATCAAACTATTTGTTCATGCGATGGAACGAATAAAAAAAAAGACTTTTATTTTTTAAAACTATAGATAGTGAAATGACGTTAATTTTTTTTTTTTTATCTGTTTCACCCCCTTATCGGACGACGTATATGTATCGTCTTGTATCAGGTGTATTGTATTGTGTATCACACGATATGGTGCAAACTGATACACATAAGCGATACATATCATTTTCTTCATGTATCGAAACATATCGTATGTATCATATTGCGTATTGTACGATACTAACAGCTATGACCGGTAGCACATTGGACACTTCCCTCTGCATTAATGGAAGGAGACAACTAGCATATTTAAGACTTTTGGTTACCAGAAAAATGCAGACAAAAAGTCACATAATAATTTACGATCTGCCCAGATCTGTAATTCTACTCGAAATATGGGCTTCATCACTCGCAATTCCTTGTCATTGGCATTATTGGTGAAGGCAATTAAATTATGGATTTTGCAGCAATAGGAAAAATTGCCTATAGAAATTTTTAGATTGACATGGATTTTCCTTAATAATTTTGACCTTAAAGGTTTTATGTTAGTTGATTGTCGATCAAGTCCAATCTGAGGAATATTTATGCAAATTGTCTAGATTGCAATTTGCTACTTAATCAAAATGACAATTTGCTTGTTTGCAATTTCTATAAATTCTCTTTCGTTGTGAATGTGCATACATATGTACAAGATGATCTGATTTGTCCAGGTGTTGCACAAGTGATTCTATAAAACACTATCTATGCTCTCTTCATTTGATATATATAAACATTTCATTCGGTGCCACTGCTTTCAGGATCTTGATCAAACTCACTCTTCTATCTTTGTGCGAGTCTGATGCCAGTGTGATCATCTCCTGTCTTTTCATTAACTTGTTTATTTACAGATAAATAAAGTAGTTAGTCTGATCCACTTCCTGAGTTCAAGTTTCATCTTTTTTAGATAAGCATTGTTGTCTGTATTGGTGATAGGATTTTTCTTTGCATGACAAAATTTTATTTTGCAGCAAATTTATCAGTGATGTCATCATGGTCATTTCATCTTCAATTGCTATGCGTGATCGAAGTTCTGAAAGTGCCCGCTTTGAAATTTTGAGCGCTGAATACAGGTACAGGCTACTTTCCGTGAAATTGATTTGCAGATAGTTTGTAGACCAGGGCTCATTATTTCTTACCTGGAATCATGTTTTTTGGTTTTCAATGGCTAAGGTGATGATTTCACTAGCATATAACCTACATATGAAAAATTTTCTAGTGGAATGTAAATGCAAGGAGGTAAAGCAATCAAGGCAGTTCAAAATTGCTTTCTGAAAGCACATCAAGGTGAAAGAGCATTGCAAAAAGAAGATGGAAAGAGAGAAAGAACATTACAACAAACAAGAACCTAAAAACCAGAGAGCCCAACACTCTTCACAAAACACTTAATTGAATCCAACTATTTAACACTATTTAAGTCATATTATACTGAGGCTACTAGGGGCCACATGTGGTGGTAAAAACTGTGTCGCAAACTGGGGGCAGCTATTTTTTGCAAACAAAGCCAAATATCGGTATGAAGTTCACCTCATCCAGCACACCCACTCAATGAGGACCAAACTGGATGATGTGTTTTAGATACTTTCCTCAAGACAATTGCATTATTACGCCTTTCACCCCTACATTATGGATTGGTCCACTAAAACAGCTCGAGATGCACATTCCAGTCAAGAGATAGCCTCTTTATTGATAAAGTCAGAGCTTTTTGAATAAACAGGAAGCACACCTTGTTATACTATATTTTTTATTCCATGCCATCTTTGTAGTTTAATAACTAAAAGCAGTTTGAATGTCTCCATCCTTGTCCTTCTAGGCTTTCAACCATCTTTATTCACCTGCAGTATGAATTTGGGATTGTATCTTGTAGATTTCCCCCTGTAAATATTACCTTTTTTGTCCACCCTTACTCTCATGAATTCAACTTTCTGTCCAGCGTTTACTGCCATTTTTAACTCTGAGCTTGCTTTGATGTCTGTGGACTGATTTCCTTGTTAGAATTACACGAAAGCCAATTGTCAAATGCAAGCAGCTATGCAAATGTAACATTTGTTGTTGGTCATTTCAATTTGTGGGCCAATAGCTATTGTAATCATCTTAGAAGACATTGGATTGACAAATCAGATGGTCCCTCCGTCCCTCAGAAATAGCACCATTAGGCTTTGCATAATTTTTTTTGAGACCTGTTCAATGTTTTGACTTTGGATTATACGATTTCTAGCTAACATATCTGCCCCGTTTAAATAATGGACGTGGGAAAACTTTACTCTATTTCTCTTTTGAATTCACAATTTAAAAGGTTAGATTCCAAAAAAGCACTGAAAAATAGATTCTAACTGTCAAATGGGGGAATTTGTTGGGTACATCCTAAAATGGAAATGAGGACAAAAATACAGGTACAAAATGGTTCTATGGATCTTGGTTTGTTATTTATTTATGACCTTGCTGCTGCTTTATGTATATGGACTTTAACATTGAATTTGTATCCGGCAATCATTCTTCCATTTGTTGGAAAGTACTAAAATCAAGGATCAAAATTTTGTTTCGAAACGGTCAAAATATCTGAAATGTTTCTGTTTTTAAGGAGACCAAAACGAATCAGTGGTGAAATCTAAATTCTAATATTTTGAGTTGTTTCATAATGTTTTAAGGTGTTTTATAATATTTCAATGCATTTGTACAACTGTTTCAAAATGTTTCATACTATTTCAAGAAACGTTGGTTTATTTCGACCAATGTTTGAAAAAATAATTATTAAAGTTTTTATTTTTTTTCATTATGTTTCTGAAACTGGATGAAATGTTTTTGAAACACGTCGAAACGTTTTCGTTTCTTAGGTGACCGAAACAATGCACCGAAACGAAATTTTGATCCTTTAAAATGACTTGTTGGAACATACTACCTTTTGCTTTATTGTTTCTAGGGGAATATTTTTTGACCATGTTGCAGTGGTCTATTGGACTTATTTCTTTGCTACACAACATGCTTTTATGGGTTATTTCTTGGGACTTGGAATGATTATTTCTTTATGTTCGAACTATGCTTCCCTTGAGGCAATTTCAACTTTTGTTCTTTTGGATGTGCACAGTGCTGTTGTTTTGAATAATGAGAATTCTAGCATACACATTGATGCTGTTGTTGATCCCTTGAGTCCTTCTGGTCAAAAGTTGTCTTCACTTCTTCGGGTATTGTCGAAATGCATTCAGCCAAGTATGAGGCTTGTTCTTAATCCACTGGTGAGTTTATTCTCCTTTGCTTACGTTGGTGTTAGTAATGCTTAAAATATCTTCACTACTTTTATGGTAAGCCAATCTTGGAATAACAGAAAATATATTGTTAGAACTGTCTTTTGTTTGCATGTTAACTCAATACATTTCTATTATCTGGAAGAGCTTATTTGATTTTGGAGATCTATAGCTTAGCTGCGTCGAGATTGAGTTATTATTTTTAAATATGAGTTGCATTTACAAGTGGCCTTTAATATTTTATTATTTTTTTTGTGTTATATGAGTTAGCCATAAAGCCTAGAGTAAACATCCCTAAGAAATGGTAATTGTTAAGGAAAAGGAAGGATACAAGAAGAGGACAACAAAATGTTGTCCATCATTGTCTGGCAGTTTTTTATGGCGCAAATCCTATTATATTTGTGCCTAGTTGTTGTTTTCAATTTTCGCTTTTCTCTTGGGTTGTGGTGGGTGTTATTTTTTTGGGTGAAGTGGCAACCTTTTTGCGTGGAGAACCCAAAGCCCACGTTTCAATCTTCCTCTTTTCTTCTTTGGTCATATTTTTTTCTTTTTCCATTGAAGTGGGATGGCTCTAACGTGCTTCTATTTGCGATCATGATTCAAAATATAGGCCAAGTCTGATACGACTCGGCCACCGCCGAACCAATAATGAGTTACGCAATGCAAATATCCCGAGTTCACATGAATCGGTTCCGACTCGGTCATAACTCGGCAATATCAGTACAAATTAGATGTAACTCGCTTGAATCGGACGAGTCATATATGAGTTGAACCGATGTCCTCAAAACCAATTGACAGATCTTAAACACTAGAAAAATGTCAAAAAAGAGGCAAAAGGGAAGAAGTAAATTAAACCCTAAATCTTCCAACCCTAAATCACAGAATCATATGCAATCTTCCAATTACAAACCTAATTAGTCCATGTTTGCCAGCAGAAGGAAGAAATTAAACCAATTTTTACGAAAAACCTGTAACATCTAGAAAAATTGTTGTGAGAGCCCTTTTCTGCTTTGCGAAACTATTGCGATTCATAGAGCCAAGCGTTCAATCCCCTGTGTTGTCGCTTCTTCCCTTGAGTCTTCTCTCTCTCGTTCTCCTCTCTCTCTCTCACACACTCACTCACAGACGAAGTCGTGTGAAGTTCTCCCCTTGCATTCACACGACTCTTTTGAAGGGTCCTTTACTCTTTTTAATTTTTTTTTTCTAATTTGTAATATTTTCAGTATGTTTTTATTAATAACTTAATAAATGTCTAGCACAAATATTTTTTTAATAAGTTTTGTTATATATTATGGTATATTCCTTTTTGGTCCTAAGACGCCTAAACAAATTCTAATAATGTACTTTATTTCTTATATCGGTAATGTAGGTCTACTTATGACTTACACGTATTAAATTACTATATTTTATTAAGCTTTATTATTGATATAAAATAGGACATAAATTAATTTTGATTGGGTATGTTCTTATATTTAACACTATTGATAACACATATTTTCGGTAACGCCCTTATAATGTATTTTAACTATGTTTAATATGTTAGTTGATGTATTTTGACCATATGATGAATGAATGCTGTTAATTATATTTTTTAGAATTTTTCATGATTTTTTTGGAGCCTCTATCTAGTGTTTTGAGCATACCGCCTGATATCGCGCCGCGACGCCGTGACCGATATGTATAAGTGCCCTCCGAATTATACGGAAAAAGCTGAGACTCTTTGTAAGTTAAACCATTTATCGTGCATCGAACTGTCAAAATGACATGCGTCCTCGAAGCAAAGAAAGAGAAAGCAAGTTTTTCTTTCCTCTTTGCAAATAGTTGATATTGTTTTTCTTATTTAATTCTCCATAATGTTGTTGCTTTTATAAGGTTCCATTGATTATGGAGTAAGAAGTTGACTTTGATTCAACATTCGCCATCTCATTTTTTTCTCAAACTGGCAGTTTGTGTGGGATATTTTTGTGATTAACAAAGTTGTTTGCCTGATCTACAATAGAGTGCCAATTTAAGACCATTAGGTCATATTCCTGCCATAAAAAATGAAACCCTTAATTTTCCATGTGCTTTTCTTGTATGAGTTGATACATTAGTCTGTATATTGAAGTGTTTGGCATGATCATTCTCAGCTATGTGCTTCTTTCTCTTCATTTTTTTTTTACAAAATATACTCTTATAAAAAAAAAATTAATAAAAAAAAGTAAACATTCTTTGTCACTTGTTTTGAAAATGTTGCTTTTAATCTCATTTTCCAAAACTCTGTCTTTGACGAACCTAATATTCTAGGTTTTCTTGACAGAGTTCCCTTGTTGATCTTCCTTTGAAGAATTACTACCGATACGTAGTACCCACAATGGTATCCCCAATTTATCTGTCCCTTATAGCTCCTTTAGTTGACTTCCTTTGTGTGGTATCTTATTTTGCCATAATTTTACAGGATGACTTCAGCAGTACTGATTATACAGTATATGGCCCTAAAGCATTCTTTGCAAATATGCCACTGTCCAAAACCCTCACCATGAATCTGGATGTTCCGGAGCCTTGGCTTCTCGAGCCTGTAAATGCTATGTATACTTCTTTCTGGCTTGCAAACTACCTGAAATGTTGCTGTGTACATATTTAGAAATTTTTAATTATTTTGCAATGGGTTACTCTCTTAACTTGTTATATGTCCACTTCTTCTTTTGTCATTAAATTTTTCAGCCATGACCTGGATAATATATTGCTTGAGAACCTGGGCAACATAAGGACATTGCAAGCAGAATTTGAACTTGAAGCTCTTGTTCTTACTGGTAACTTCTGTTCCTTGGAGAGTATATTTATAGTTGACGTTTGCATGTAATTATTGTCAAACTCAATGATAGTCTACAATAAACCAGCAGTAGTTTATCATTCTAATTGGTAAGCAATTATGACCAGGTCACTGTACAGAGAAGGATCATGAACCTCCCCGAGGCCTTCAGCTGATCCTTGGAACTAAAAATACACCGCACCTAGTGGATACCCTTGTCATGGCAAATCTGGGTTATTGGCAAATGAAAGTATTTCCCGGGGTTTGGTATCTGCAGCTGGCTCCAGGGAGGAGTTCTGATCTCTATATTCTGAGAGAAGATAAGGATGATGGTAGTCAAGACATGCCTTCGTCAAAGCGTATCACTATAGATGATTTGCGAGGTAAACTAGTTCACTTGGCAGTGGTGAAGAAAAAGGGCAAAGAACAGGAGAAGTTGCTGGTTTCTTCTGATGATGATGACCATTCTCAAGAGAAGAAAAAGGTCAGCCCTTTTTTTTTTTTTTTTTTTTTCTGTTTTTTGAGTTTCCTTCCTTCAAGGATTAAATCAGGAAACAAATTTTAATGATGCCTTTGAAAGTTTCACCTTCAGCATCCTTTTTAATGTTTTACAGGGCAATCTGAAAAGTTGGAACACTAATTTCCTGAAATGGGCTACTGGATTGGTAGGCGGCAGTGAGCACTCACAAAAGGGTGAAGGCACTTCAGTGGTGATTATTTATTTATAACCATTAATGGGAGCATATGCATGCATGTTGCATCATATAATTTCCATGTAAATCATGTGCCGTCAATCACCCTTAATTCTTAAATTAATAAGCCTAACTTGCATTGCCTCTAGGAGCAAGGAAACAGTGGGCGACGTGGGAAAACAATCAATATATTTTCTGTTGCTTCTGGGCACTTGTAAGTTCTTTTCCCTTTTCTTAATTCTCTATTCTTTCTGTGGTCCTCTGCTTTTCATAGCCATTCTATTCAAAATTTTATTCTGTGAGCTGGTGTTTCCAATTGTTTCTCATATTTTGTTCCATTTTAGCGAGTGATCACAGGACTCTAGACAAACGTGCTTGAAAGAGTTATTATATTGTGTCAATAGAGGAAATNACATTAATTGTTTTTCATATTTTGTTCCATTTTAGCGAGTGATCACAGGACTCTAGACAAACGTGCTTGANAATTGTTTCTCATATTTTGTTCCATTTTAGCGAGTGATCACAGGACTCTAGACAAACGTGCTTGAAAGAGTTATTATATTGTGTCAATAGAGGAAATCATGGACGTTAAAGTACCATCTTGTATTATGGTTTTAACTCTTTTCTTTAGACAAACTACTTCGTGAAACTAGAGCAATTTAATAAGATGAGAGTTGTTTCAGTTTTCCTTTGCTTCATTTCTTTGTAACTTGTCTTCCTTTCAATAGAAATTTGTGCAGTGCAAAACCAGCAGTATTAGTTAAATATTCTATTTTCTGTAGTGTCATGGATGTAGGATTTTATGCTTTACTTGATTTTTTGTTTTCTTAGGCACGGATGATATTTGTCTGAATTTGGCTGAAATTTAGAATTCCTGTTATAAAAATAGCTTCTTTATTTTCAATTTCTTGTAGCTTTTTATCTTTTGTTTTTGTTCCTGAACTTATGATTTCTTTCTATATTTAATAACTCTGCCATTATTTCTGCAGATATGAACGCTTTCTGAAAATTATGATGCTAAGTGTGCTNTGTGATTTCTTTCTATATTTAATAACTCTGTGCCATTATTTCTGCAGATATGAACGCTTTCTGAAAATTATGATGCTAAGTGTGCTNCCACCACCACCACCTACCACCTAAAACAATAAAATTGTCCACCACTCCATTTGTCATCGCTACCACCATCCACTATCGCTGTCAACCACCTCCATTCGCCACCCAAATCAATAAAAAACTAACCAACCACCCAACATTGCAACAGTCACCACCCACTACATAATCCACTACACCACCCACCATCGCCGCCAATCNCTGAATAATACACGTCGACCAGTAAAGTTCTGGTTTATAAAGAACTATCTTTCTCCCCAGTTCAAGGTTTTACCATTGTACTTGCAATCTACTCCTTCTGTTGCTTTTAACTTCTATATTTTTTCATTCAAGATGGACGTGCAAAAATTCTTGAATCATCTAACTTGCAAATCTTCTTCTTTGTTGCTTGTTATGCAGTATGTAATTCCGCATATGGCTAAGGAATATGGCTTTGAGTATGAATTAATTACCTACAAATGGCCTACTTGGTTGCATAAACAGAAAGAGAAGCAGAGAATCATATGGGCATATAAAATCCTTTTCCTTGATGTTATTTTCCCCCTTGCACTGGAGAAGGTTTTCTAAAAGATTGTGTTACGCAATTGCTCATCCATCTTTTTACTTATCTGTGACTTGCTATAACACTGTGTAACATATATGTCTGCAGGTTATATTTGTTGATGCAGACCAAATAGTCAGGGCAGACATGGGAGAACTCTATGATATGGATTTAGGAGGGCGACCTTATGGGTATACACCTTTTTGTGACAACAATAAAGATATGGATGGCTACCGATTTTGGAAACAAGTAAATATGCCTCTATTGTTTCATTCCATATATTTTGTTCGTTTCTTTCTTGCTTCATGAGTAATATATGCATTGTTTGCTGCCCGTGTTCTTTAATTTTTTTGAACAGGGTTTTTGGAAGGAACATTTACGAGGAAGACCATATCATATAAGGTAAGATCAGAGGCCACCAGTCACAGTAAATTCTGTTTCTCTCGAGAGGGCCATTAACCTTACACATGGCATTCCACCTGCAGTGCTTTATACGTTGTTGATCTGCTAAAGTTCCGAGAAACTGCAGCAGGAGACAATTTAAGAGTAATCTATGAAACCCTTAGCAAGGATCCGAACAGTCTTTCTAATCTGGATCAGGCAAGTGAATATTCTCATTGGTGGTTTCATTTTCTAAATGCATTCCTTAGTATGCCTAGGCCCTATTGTCGTGTTATTCGTATATAATCTATATTGCTCTATTAGTAGTATAATTTGTCAGGATGTCTGTGCGAACAAAATCTCAAATACTTTGTTTTCCTCGCCTTTGATGGCATAATTCTTCCAATCTTTTTTATAGTGTCTGTTGAGAGTATGAAACCTTCACTGCAAGGGTAACTAAAGAGGAGTGCATCATTTCTCTGAAATTCAGAAATTATCCCATGAACGATAGGGCAATAAACTAAAGGGAAATTTGGTGAGAGCTCCACCCCGAGTGACTTCTTCGGCTTTAGGTCCAGTCTTTACATATTTAAGGCCAGAAGTCTATAAAATCAATCTTAACAAAAATACCATTAATGAAGGAGCTTATTTAATAATCTTCACCATTATCTAATATTTATATCG
The DNA here is from genome assembly GCA_963454935.2 of Ilex paraguariensis. NCBI lineage: Eukaryota > Viridiplantae > Streptophyta > Magnoliopsida > Aquifoliales > Aquifoliaceae > Ilex > Ilex paraguariensis. Next base: position 141,489 of record CAUOFW020003536.1, on the reverse strand, counting down.
ATTACCACTCCTATAATCACCCCAACGTCATCACCACCACAATCACCCATCGCCACCGCCACCCACTTGACACCTGCCACCATCATCATCCATCGCCGCCGCCGCTACCCATCGCCACTACCCACCATCCCCACCTGCCACCACCATCCCACTATTGCCATTAACCACCCACCATCGCCACCAACCACCACCATCCACTGCCATCCACCGACCACCACGCGCCACCCATCATCACCCGCCGGCCACCACCACCCATAACCATCCACCATCGCCGCTAACCTCCACCCATTGCCACCACCACCNTCTGTGCGAACAAAATCTCAAATACTTTGTTTTCCTCGCCTTTGATGGCATAATTCTTCCAATCTTTTTTATAGTGTCTGTTGAGAGTATGAAACCTTCACTGCAAGGGTAACTAAAGAGGAGTGCATCATTTCTCTGAAATTCAGAAATTATCCCACGAACGATAGGGCAATAAACTAAAGGGAAATTTGGTGAGAGCTCCACCCCGAGTGACTTCTTCGGCTTTAGGTCCAGTCTTTACATATTTAAGGCCAAAAGTCTATAAAATCAATCTTAACAAAAATACCATTAATGAAGGAGCTTATTTAATAATCTTCACCATTATCTAATATTTATATCGATTACCACTCCTATAATCACCCCAACGTCATCACCACCACAATCACCCATCGCCACCGCCACCCACCTGACACCTGCCACCATCATCATCCATCGCCGCCGCCGCTACCCATCGCCACTACCCACCATCCCCACCTGCCACCACCATCCCACTATTGCCATTAACCACCCACCATCGCCACCAACCACCACCATCCACTGCCATCCACCGACCACCACGCGCCACCCATCATCACCCGCCGGCCACCACCACCCATAACCATCCACCATCGCCGCTAACCTCCACCCATTGCCACCACCACCACCTGCCAGCCGCCAACTGCCATTACCCATCGTCGTTGCCAACCACCACCATCCACTATCGTCCACCAACTATCACTTGCCATCCACCATTGCTGTAAACCAACACCACCAGACACCATCACCTAAAACAGCAAAAAACTAGCCAACCACCTCCCACCATGTATCATCATCGCCAACCGCCACCACTCACCATCGTCGCCAACCACCACCACCACCACCTAGCACCTAAAACAATAAAATTGTCCACCACTCCATTTGTCATCGCTACCACCATCCACTATCGCTGTCAACCACCTCCATTTGCCACCCAAATCAATAAAAAACTAACCAACCACCCAACATCGCAACAGTCACCACCCACTACATAATCCACTACACCACCCACCATCGCCGCCAATCACTACCATTCACCACAAAAAACAATGAAAAACTAGCCAACCACCCACCATCACGCATCATCGTCGCCACCCACCACCACCCACCACCCACCACCCAAAATAGTAAAAAAACTAGTCAAGCTCAAAAATAATGAAAAAATAGTGAAAAATAATGAACTCAAAAATAATAAAAAACTATTAAACTAAAAAACAATAAAAAATTACTGAATTCAAAAACAGTGAACTAAACTTAAAAATAGTGAACTCAAAAATAATAAAAAATAGTGAACTAAAAAACAATGAAAAATTATTGAATTAAAAAATAGTTGACCACATCATACTACCCCAAAGTCAATCAAAACAACAAATGTGAAATAGTAAAATTTATCTATTTCAATGTTTTGGACAGTAAAAAGTGAATTTATTTCTTTATTTTGGTCAATCTTCACAAACAGTGAAATTGAATAGACCGAAACTCGTAGTTCACTTTTCAAAAATTTCAAAAATAGTAAAATTTAATAAAATGAAACTCATAGTTCACTGTCCAAAATTTTTACAAACAGTGAACTATAAAAAATATTAAAAATTTGAATTGAGAAACATATATCACAAACAACAAACTCAAAAATATTAAAAAAAATATATAAACAGTGAATTTTAATAGAATGAAACTCATAGTTCGTAAAATTTTAAATTTCAAATTTAACTGTTTCAATGATGATGAAATAAATTAGGCTATTTTGCTCTTTACCTAATTTATTTGGTGTTGAAATATGTAAAATTTTAAAATAGTGAATTTTATCTAATTTTAATGTCTCAGGTAGTAAAAGTTCAACTTATTTCACTGTTTCAATCATTGAAATTAGGACTTAATTTTATCTCATTTATTTGGTGTTGAAATATACAAAATTTGCAAACAATAAATTTCATCTTATTTTAATGTCTTAGATAGTAAAAATTCAATTTTTTTACTAAAATATAATTAATGACAAGAAAATTGTATATACCAAAAATGGTGAACTAAAAATTAGTTAAAACAATAAACTCAAATAATGAAAAAATTAGTAAACTAGTGAAAAACAATGAATTCAAAAAAATCNGAGTAACTAAAGAGGAGTGCATCATTTCTCTGAAATTCAGAAATTATCCCACGAACGATAGGGCAATAAACTAAAGGGAAATTTGGTGAGAGCTCCACCCCGAGTGACTTCTTCGGCTTTAGGTCCAGTCTTTACATATTTAAGGCCAGAAGTCTATAAAATCAATCTTAACAAAAATACCATTAATGAAGGAGCTTATTTAATAATCTTCACCATTATCTAATATTTATATCGATTACCACTCCTATAATCACCCCAACNAGAAGTCTATAAAATCAATCTTAACAAAAATACCATTAATGAAGGAGCTTATTTAAAAATCTTCACCATTATCTAATATTTATATCGATTACCACTCCTATAATCACCCCAACGTCATCACCACCACAATCACCCATCGCCACCGCCACCCACTTGACACCTGCCACCATCATCATCCATCGCCGCCGCCGCTACCCATCGCCACTACCCACCATCCCCACCTGCCACCACCATCCCACTATTGCCATTAACCACCCACCATCGCCACCAACCACCACCATCCACTGCCATCCACCGACCACCACGCGCCACCCATCATCACCCGCCGGCCACCACCACCCATAACCATCCACCATCGCCGCTAACCTCCACCCATTGCCACCACCACCACCTGCCAGCCGCCAACTGCCATTACCCATCGTCGTTGCCAACCACCACCATCCACTATCGTCCACCAACTATCACTTGCCATCCACCATTGCTGTAAACCAACACCACCAGACACCATCACCTAAAACAGCAAAAAACTAGCCAACCACCTCCCACCATGTATCATCATCGCCAACCGCCACCACTCACCATCGTCGCCAACCACCACCACCACCACCTAGCACCTAAAACAATAAAATTGTCCACCACTCCATTTGTCATCGCTACCACCATCCACTATCGCTGTCAACCACCTCCATTTGCCACCCAAATCAATAAAAAACTAACCAACCACCCAACATCGCAACAGTCACCACCCACTACATAATCCACTACACCACCCACCATCGCCGCCAATCACTACCATTCACCACAAAAAACAATGAAAAACTAGCCAACCACCCACCATCACGTATCATCGTCGCCACCCACCACCCAAAATAGTAAAAAAACTAGTCAAGCTAAAAAATAATGAAAAAATAGTGAAAAATAGTGAACTCAAAAATAATAAAAAACTATTAAACTAAAAAACAGTAAAAAAATTGCTAAATTCAAAAACAGTGAACTGAACTTAAAAATAATAAAAAATAGTGAACTAAAAAACAATGAAAAATTATTGAATTAAAAAATAGTTGACCACATCATACTACCCCAAAGTCAATCAAAACAACAAATGTGAAATAGTAAAATTTATCTATTTCAATGTTTTGGACAGTAAAAAGTAAATTTATTTCTTTATTTTGGTCAATCTTCACAAACAGTGAAATTGAATAGACCGAAACTCGTAGTTCACTTTTCAAAAATTTCAAAAATAGTAAAATTTAATAAAATGAAACTCATAGTTCACTGTCCAAAATTTTTACAAATAGTGAACTATAAAAAATATTAAAAATTTGAATTGAGAAACATATATCACAAACAACAAACTCAAAAATATTAAAAAAAATATAAACAGTGAATTTTAATAGAATGAAACTCATAGTTCGTAAAATTTTAAATTTCAAATTTAACTGTTTCAATGATAATGAAATAAATCAGGCCATTTTGCTCTTTACCTATTTTATTTGGTGTTGAAATATGTAAAATTTTAAAATAGTGAATTTCATCTAATTTTAATGTCTCAGGTAGTAAAAGTTCAACTTATTTCACTGTTTCAATCATTGAAATTAGGACTTAATTTTATCTCATTTATTTGGTGTTGAAATATACAAAATTTGCAAACAATAAATTTCATCTTATTTTAATGTCTTAGATAGTAAAAATTCAATTTTTTTACTAAAATATAATTAATGACAAGAAAATTGTATATACCAAAAATGGTGAACTAAAAATTAGTTAAAACAATAAACTCAAATAATGAAAAAATTAGTAAACTAGTGAAAAACAATGAATTCAAAAAAATCAAAAACAGTGAACTAAAAAATAGTGAAAAATTATTAATTTTAAAAACAGTGAAACACGGTAGAAAAATACTGAACTCAAAAATAGTGAAAAACAGTGAAAATTTACTAATTTCAAAAATAGTGAAACACAGTGAAAAAATGGTGAACTCAAAAATAGTGAAAAATTACTAAATTCAAAAACAATGAAAAAAAATAAACTCAAAAACAGTTACATCACAGCATACTGTCCCAAATTTAATTAAAACAACAAAAAATAGTCCTATTCAAATTCACCATCCTTAGAGAGTGGAAAAACCTATTTTACTTTATATCAACCAATTCCTTGCCACATTGGCCAAGTCCCTGCCACCAAGTATCAAAATATCGTTTCGGTGTATTGTTTCGGTCACCTACGAAACGAAAACGTTTCGATGTGTTTCAGAAACGTTTTGATCCGTTTCGAAAACTTAATAAAAAAAATAAAAAATTTAAGAATTATTTTTTTAAAATATTGATGGAAATATATCAAAATATATTGAAACATTCTAAAACAATTGTGCAAATGCATTGAAATATTATAATATATTTAAAAACATAATGGAATACCTCGAAATAATAAAATTTCGATTTTATCACTGTTTCGTTTCGGTCTCCTGGGAAACGGAAACATTTCGACCGTTTCAAATCGATATTTTGATCCTTGCCTGCCACATTATAATACTTTCACAAAAATTGATTGCGGTGAATAAAAAAATCCCATAGTCAAGAGCATGTACCTTTTGGAGAAGTCCATCTAAAGTTCTATAATCAGGTTGAACAAAAACAGTGAAAAACATATTTAATTGGTGTGTTGATCTAAAAACTTATTTAGACCTGCAAATCTATCCATGACATGTGCTATCAGAAATGCTCATCTGCTGAGTATAAAAACGGCCTTTACAGAAACAATATGGGGAAAGTTAAAAGCCATTTTCTATTATGATCAAGAAATAAGATAGGCTTGGTTTGTCCAAGTTCATATCAAAGAAATAAATCTGGTATGAGTGGATGGCATCTCTAATTTCAAATAAATTTGGTGTTCCTGTTGCCAGAACACACTAGGAATTCTGTGTGCACTCGTATACATAAAAGCATATTTCCTTCTTAGGGTCCACAACCAGAAGCAACAAAACCCGTACCAAAACCATTCGACTTGGCACATTTACCTTGAAAATCAACAAGTTGCCCTTTGAATACATAAATAGTTTTAACTTATCGCATAAGACCCTGTGAATACATTTTCCTCATAATCAACATTTTGTGGCAAAAGGCTCCATGGCTAAAATCCACCACGTATCAAAGACAGAACAAGTTTCAGCCTTCCGACTACCACTTATCATAGTATCCACTTTCCATTCTTTTCCTCCATTCTTATGGCAATGAAGCAGAGGATGAATGAACCTAATTAAAACTCTAGTAACATTTGTCAGAAATTAAAACTTACTCATTAGAACAAATGAAAGCCTAGATAAATTTAACCCTCATCAGATTGTGCTTAACTGTAATCAACCAAAACGCAATAAAAACAATTCATGCAGTAAATATGCCAATGACATGCATTGACTATAGAGCAGTGTTCTAGAGTAGCAAATCACATGCTCAATATATTTAATGCATCACTATGAGACTTCATCTCGATCCGTTTTACATAATCTCCAAATAAACAATAACATAAATAAAAGAGTATAATTTAGTAAACAACTGACAGATGATATACAAAGCCAAATAGATTTCAAATACAATTTCAATTGAGTTGAATTGCACAAAAGAGACTTTACTTGCAAGATCCACCGTCCCTAATCCTATAAGAGGGAAAAGATCACCAAGAAAACCCTACAAAACCAACTTTGAGGGGAGNGTATCATCGTCGCCACCCACCACCCAAAATAGTAAAAAAACTAGTCAAGCTAAAAAATAATGAAAAAATAGTGAAAAATAGTGAACTCAAAAATAATAAAAAACTATTAAACTAAAAAACAGTAAAAAAATTGCTAAATTCAAAAACAGTGAACTGAACTTAAAAATAATAAAAAATAGTGAACTAAAAAACAATGAAAAATTATTGAATTAAAAAATAGTTGACCACATCATACTACCCCAAAGTCAATCAAAACAACAAANAGCAATTGAATGCCGAGAACCACACTACAAGAAAATTAGGAAAGAAAATAAGGGTAGGGACAAACCAATTAACAAGAAGAACAAAGAGAGAGTATCAGAGAAGAGAGATGGAGAAAGGAAAGAGACAGAGAAGATAGAGAGACGAAGGAAACTAATANATCAATTGAATGCCGAGAACCACACTACAAGAAAATTAGGAAAGAAAATACGGGTAGGGACAAACCAATTAACAAGAAGAACAAAGAGAGAGTATCAGAGAAGAGAGNATAGTGAACTATAAAAAATATTAAAAATTTGAATTGAGAAACATATATCACAAACAACAAACTCAAAAATATTAAAAAAAATATAAACAGTGAATTTTAATAGAATGAAACTCATAGTTCGTAAAATTTTAAATTTCAAATTTAACTGTTTCAATGATNAGAGAGTATCAGAGAAGAGAGATGGAGAAAGGAAAGAGACAGAGAAGATAGAGAGACGAAGGAAACTAATATTCATGGTACTTCTGTAATTAAAAAAAAATGAAGTTAGATTGTACTATAAGGCAAAAAAAGAACACTTGACATGGTTTTAATGCGTTAAAAGTACCTTGNTAATGAAATAAATCAGGCCATTTTGCTCTTTACCTATTTTATTTGGTGTTGAAATATGTAAAATTTTAAAATAGTGAATTTCATCTAATTTTAATGTCTCAGGTAGTAAAAGTTCAACTTATTTCACTGTTTCAATCATTGAAATTAGGACTTAATTTTATCNTGTTTGGAGTTAATGACTTAAAAGACCATCTAGCTGGACTTTTGGCGAATTTTCACTAAACTAATTTGCTTTTGGCATGCTATTTTTTTCCCAAAACGTATAGACAATAGAATCTATTATTATGCAAAATGCACCCCATTTCTATTTTTAGTTCTCGAAACTTACTGGTATGAGTTGGATGTTAGTCAAATTTTGGGATCAATTTTATAGGTTTGTTGATAAAAACTTGGTTAGAGGAAGTCATGGGAGTAGGGTATTGGCGTTTTAGTGGAATCCCTAAATTTGTGCTTTTTAGGAAGATGGNTAAAAAATAGTGAAAAATTATTAATTTTAAAAACAGTGAAACACGGTAGAAAAATACTGAACTCAAAAATAGTGAAAAACAGTGAAAATTTACTAATTTCAAAAATAGTGAAACACAGTGAAAAAATGGTGAACTCAAAAATAGTGAAAAATTACTAAATTCAAAAACAATGAAAAAAAATAAACTCAAAAACAGTTACATCACAGCATACTGTCCCAAATTTAATTAAAACAACAAAAAATAGTCCTATTCAAATTCACCATCCTTAGAGAGTGGAAAAACCTATTTTACTTTATATCAACCAATTCCTTGCCACATTGGCCAAGTCCCTGCCACCAAGTATCAAAATATCGTTTCGGTGTATTGTTTCGGTCACCTACGAAACGAAAACGTTTCGATGTGTTTCAGAAACGTTTTGATCCGTTTCGAAAACTTAATAAAAAAAATAAAAAATTTAAGAATTATTTTTTTAAAATATTGATGGAAATATATCAAAATATATTGAAACATTCTAAAACAATTGTGCAAATGCATTGAAATATTATAATATATTTAAAAACATAATGGAATACCTCGAAATAATAAAATTTCGATTTTATCACTGTTTCGTTTCGGTCTCCTGGGAAACGGAAACATTTCGACCGTTTCAAATCGATATTTTGATCCTTGCCTGCCACATTATAATACTTTCACAAAAATTGATTGCGGTGAATAAAAAAATCCCATAGTCAAGAGCATGTACCTTTTGGAGAAGTCCATCTAAAGTTCTATAATCAGGTTGAACAAAAACAGTGAAAAACATATTTAATTGGTGTGTTGATCTAAAAACTTATTTAGACCTGCAAATCTATCCATGACATGTGCTATCAGAAATGCTCATCTGCTGAGTATAAAAACGGCCTTTACAGAAACAATATGGGGAAAGTTAAAAGCCATTTTCTATTATGATCAAGAAATAAGATAGGCTTGGTTTGTCCAAGTTCATATCAAAGAAATAAATCTGGTATGAGTGGATGGCATCTCTAATTTCAAATAAATTTGGTGTTCCTGTTGCCAGAACACACTAGGAATTCTGTGTGCACTCGTATACATAAAAGCATATTTCCTTCTTAGGGTCCACAACCAGAAGCAACAAAACCCATACCAAAACCATTCGACTTGGCACATTTACCTTGAAAATCAACAAGTTGCCCTTTGAATACATAAATAGTTTTAACTTATCGCATAAGACCCTGTGAATACATTTTCCTCATAATCAACATTTTGTGGCAAAAGGCTCCATGGCTAAAATCCACCACGTATCAAAGACAGAACAAGTTTCAGCCTTCCGACTACCACTTATCATAGTATCCACTTTCCATTCTTTTCCTCCATTCTTATGGCAATGAAACAGAGGATGAATGAACCTAATTAAAACTCTAGTAACATTTGTCAGAAATTAAAACTTACTCATTAGAACAAATGAAAGCCTAGATAAATTTAACCCTCATCAGATTGTGCTTAACTGTAATCAACCAAAACGCAATAAAAACAATTCATGCAGTAAATATGCCAATGACATGCATTGACTATAGAGCAGTGTTCTAGAGTAGCAAATCACATGCTCAATATATTTAATGCATCACTATGAGACTTCATCTCGATCCGTTTTACATAATCTCCAAATAAACAATAACATAAATAAAAGAGTATAATTTAGTAAACAACTGACAGATGATATACAAAGCCAAATAGATTTCAAATACAATTTCAATTGAGTTGAATTGCACAAAAGAGACTTTACTTGCAAGATCCACCGTCCCTAATCCTATAAGAGGGAAAAGATCACCAAGAAAACCCTACAAAACCAACTTTGAGGGGAGCAATTGAATGCCGAGAACCACACTACAAGAAAATTAGGAAAGAAAATAAGGGTAGGGACAAACCAATTAACAAGAAGAACAAAGAGAGAGTATCAGAGAAGAGAGATGGAGAAAGGAAAGAGACAGAGAAGATAGAGAGACGAAGGAAACTAATATTCATGGTACTTCTGTAATTAAAAAAAAATGATGTAGTTAGATTGGACTATAAGGCAAAAAAAGAACACTTGACATGGTTTTAATGCGTTAAAAGTACCTTGTTTGGAGTTAATGACTTAAAAGACCATCTAGCTGGACTTTTGGCGAATTTTCACTAAACTAATTTGCTTTTGGCATGCTATTTTTTTCCCAAAACGTATAGACAATAGAATCTATTATTATGCAAAATGCACCCCATTTCTATTTTTAGTTCTCGAAACTTACTGGTATGAGTTGGATGTTAGTCAAATTTTGGGATCAATTTTATAGGTTTGTTGATAAAAACTTGGTTAGAGGAAGTCATGGGAGTAGGGTATTGGCGTTTTAGTGGAATCCCTAAATTTGTGCTATTTAGGAAGATGGTAATTTATCAAATAGGATTGGAGTTGAGAAATCGTCATTTGAGATTTGGATTAGATTAGAAAGAATTTAGAGTTTTGCTAATAGGAAGATTTCTTTTAATTGAAACTTGTTGTAAGTTAGGGGAGAGAAGAAGAAGATAGGAAAAGAGTATGAAACAATTTTGTGTGCAGGATAGGTGTTGCCAATACACTATCAGCTATTTATTTTAGATTAATATTGGAAACAATTACAATATTTGAAAAGTACGAAAGTAGAACAATAGGAAAGTAATATTCTAATACTTCCCCCTCAAACTGAAGCATACAGATTAAAAATACCCATCTTGGAATAAAGGCTACTAAAAGTGGATTATGCTAATGGTTTGGTAAGAAAATTAAGTTGACCACAATATCTCCACGTAGACAATAAGTACGATAAAACTTCCATTCAGGGACTTCTTTAATGAACACATATTACCACAACAACAAATCCAGGTGGTTTCATCATGTGAAGTCTAAGACATCTCTTTGGTTTGCTAGAGAATCAATTAACGATCATACCAAAACAAGCAATAGCAAAAGACGATCACAACAATACAAAGGAAAAGAACACTGCAATGGCAAAAGGCAAACACAACATTGCCATTGCCACCAACAACAATACCAACACAAACGAACACAACCAACACCACCACAATAATCCACTGACAATAACAAATTAAACTGCAACAATCAAAAACAGAAGAAACCAAGTAGAACTTAAGATGAATCAGCCAAAAAAGGACTGAACCGGTGCTGAAAACCACAAAAACAATACTGAATCGAGATGAAAACTCTAAAATTTGCACTAATCTAGTTTGAAAACACTAAGTCGAAAACTATTGAACAAACACTAAACCAAATTGAAAACATTGAACTGAAACTAAGCCGGAATAGAAATCACTAAACCAGCACCAAACGATGCCTAAAACCAAAGAACGAACACTAAACTAGATTGAAAATTTGAAGTCAAAATTAAATCGGGATGAAATCTACTAAACCAACACCAAGTTGTGCCGAAAATCATTAAACTGACACTAAATTGGGCATACAACACTAAACCGAAATTAAACCGGGATGAAAACCAATAAACCAACACAAAACTGGCTTGAAAATCACTGCATTGGAACTAAATCAGACTGGAAATAGTGAACCGGAAATAAACGGGGATAAAAATTACTAAATTAGCACCAAAATGACCTGAAAACCACTAAATCAACACCAATCTGGGTCGAATATCATTGAACCAAAATTAAACCGAACTAAAAACACTAAAATTCACAGTGATAATCAGACACTGAAGGCATGAACATGGATTTTGGCACTTCACAACATCTAGTAATGAACACAACAACTGATGAACAAATGCAGACGACTACACTGGATGTGTGCTGGTCTGGCCCAACTACTAGGTGATTGAAACACTCGCCTAGGGTTAGGCCTGACTCACCAAGTATCTTTCTCTAATATCAAGTTGAAATTGAATAGTTGTATGTTAGAATAAATGAATTAAAGCGGATTAAAAACACTAAAATCTATAGTGATCTGCAGACACGAACTTGGATTCTGGCTCTTCATAACATCTAGTAATGATCACAACAACCTATGAACAAACACAGATGACTACAATTGGATGTGTGCTGGTCCGGCCCAACCACTCACCTAGGGTCAGGCTTGACTCACTCAAGTATCTTACTTTAATACCAAGTTGAAACTTGAATAATTGTATGCTAGGATAAATGAACTAAACCGAACTAAAAACACTAAAAATTTACAGTGATGATCAGACACCGAAGACACAAACACAGATTCTGGCTTTTCACAACATCTAGTAATGATCACAACAACCGACGAACAAACACAAACGACTACAATTGGATACGTGCTGGGCTGGCCCAACCACTAGGTGAGTGAAGTACTTGCCTAGGGTTAGGCCTGACTCACCCCAAGTATTTTACTTTGATACCAAGTTGAAATTTGAATAATTGTATGTTAGGGTAAAGGGAAAAAAAAAAAAAAGAGAAGAAGAGAGAAAGAAAGAGAGTATGAAACAATGTTGTGTGTAGGGTGTGTTGCCAACACCCTATCACCTATTCATGTTAGATAAGACAATTACAATCGATATTTGAAAAGGACAACATAATAGAAAAATCACATAATAGAAAAGTAACATTCTAACACCGTTATATGATATAAATATAGAAAATTGATATCATATATGCGTTTAATATGTTAACCATTAGTCATCTTTATCTTGCATCAAGGGCTAACATTTTGTTCACATTATTTTTCATGGAGTAATGCTTACATGGACTTAAATATTAGACTTAAAAACTAGATTTGATAATTAAAATCATTGATTTCACTATGGGTCCCAACATTTATTGGGACCCACTACTTATTTAATAGTTGTGATTATCAAGTCAAAATTTTAAGTCTAGTTTTTAAGTCCATGTAACATTACTCTTTTTCATATCACTGATTTAACATTGTAGGCATGATTAAGAGAATGCTGCTTGGTTTATGTTGATTGATTAAGATACAGTTTTTGCCTGCGGAAGTAGGGAGGCTGTTTCCAAATTAAAATCTAAGAAGTGATACTTCAGATTCTAAAAATTGTCCAGTCAAGGAGACTGAGGGGTTGCTTCATAACCCAGTTCAGTGCTTTAAACTGGAAATATGCAGTACTAGTTTGATTAAATGTGTTTGATGACATATGATCAGTGATAGCTTAATACATAATTTCCAATCTCAACCATTCAAAATAGCCTAACAATAAAGAAGATAAAAACAAATGGGCTGATTGTAAGGGTCCTCAAGCATACTACATTAACATTTGAATAGAGCCGCATGAACGGTGACAAACTACAGTAACTCGTGAGTCATGAAGAGTAACACCAATACAGTGCTTTTTTCTGTAATCAGATTGATCTTGCATGACATGCCCTGATTTTCACAATAAAATAATTTGTGTTGGACTTAGATTGTCACTTAAACTGTGCTTGACCTATGCCTAACATGCTCTGGATATGATTGAATAATTGTGGGGTGCAACTGAAATGATGATGTTAAGATGTACAAGTGGCAATACATTACAAGACCCTTCATTTTTTGTGGAGAAAGAAGGGAGAGATGGCACTGACTGAAACCAAAACTTGATGAGCAAAGTCGTTTAATATTTTCTTGCCTTTTGAAATGACTATTAACTAATGCACTATACAGAGTGTTGGTTTCATCTTACAAAATCATTTTACTTGTTTTAAAGTTGATTTGAACGTAGTTTTACGCACTGAAAGGACAACCACGAGGGTGATAGTCAAATTTTGGAAGGATTTTGTAAGTGGTGTGGTATTTGATTNGTTGAAATTTGAATAATTGTATTTTAGGGTAAAGGGAAAAAAAAAAAATAGAAGAGAGAAAGAAAGAGAGTATGAAACAATGTTGTGTGTAGGGTGTGTTGCCAACACCCTATCACCTATTCATGTTAGATAAGACAATTACAATCGATATTTGAAAAGGACAACATAATAGAAAAATCACATAATAGAAAAGTAACATTCTAACACCGTTATATGATATAAATATAGAAAATTGATATCATATATGCGTTTAATATGTTAACCATTAGTCATCTTTATCTTGCATCAAGGGCTAACATTTTGTTCACATTATTTTTCATGGAGTAATGCTTACATGGACTTAAATATTAGACTTAAAAACTAGATTTGATAATTAAAATCATTGATTTCACTATGGGTCCCAACATTTATTGGGACCCACTACTTATTTAATAGTTGTGATTATCAAGTCAAAATTTTAAGTCTAGTTTTTAAGTCCATGTAACATTACTCTTTTTCATATCACTGATTTAACATTGTAGGCATGATTAAGAGAATGCTGCTTGGTTTATGTTGATTGATTAAGATACAGTTTTTGCCTGCGGAAGTAGGGAGGCTGTTTCCAAATTAAAATCTAAGAAGTGATACTTCAGATTCTAAAAATTGTCCAGTCAAGGAGACTGAGGGGTTGCTTCATAACCCAGTTCAGTGCTTTAAACTGGAAATATGCAGTACTAGTTTGATTAAATGTGTTTGATGACATATGATCAGTGATAGCTTAATACATAATTTCCAATCTCAACCATTCAAAATAGCCTAACAATAAAGAAGATAAAAACAAATGGGCTGATTGTAAGGGTCCTCAAGCATACTACATTAACATTTGAATAGAGCCGCATGAACGGTGACAAACTACAGTAACTCGTGAGTCATGAAGAGTAACACCAATACAGTGCTTTTTTCTGTAATCAGATTGATCTTGCATGACATGCCCTGATTTTCACAATAAAATAATTTGTGTTGGACTTAGATTGTCACTTAAACTGTGCTTGACCTATGCCTAACATGCTCTGGATATGATTGAATAATTGTGGGGTGCAACTGAAATGATGATGTTAAGATGTACAAGTGGCAATACATTACAAGACCCTTCATTTTTTGTGGAGAAAGAAGGGAGAGATGGCACTGACTGAAACCAAAACTTGATGAGCAAAGTCGTTTAATATTTTCTCGCCTTTTGAAATGACTATTAACTAATGCACTATACAGAGTGTTGGTTTCATCTTACAAAATCATTTTACTTGTTTTAAAGTTGATTTGAACGTAGTTTTACGCACTGAAAGGACAACCACGAGGGTGATAGTCAAATTTTGGAAGGATTTTGTAAGTGGTGTGGTATTTGATTCAGTTATGTGACATGAGGATGATTTATAGCCAATTCTGAGCAGTGCACATGAAAGCTTTATTGAGTTAAATATTTAAAAAAGTAAGATGGTACGATGTCCCCTTATTGTTCCTACACCTAAGAGCTTCTCAATCACTGATAACTACTGCCTATATGTACAGTAAATACATTTGTGGTGGCTCTCAAATCTCAATGCCACATCTGGATTGCTGATGCATATGATGGAAGATCAGAAGAATAAATAATTTTCTTATTTTTTAATCCTCAAGTGAAAATTAATACAAAAATGCATACTTAATATTTGAGAAAATGGAATATTTTGAATTAGAATTGTGTGGTGACCCCTTCTTTTTTTGGGAAGGAAATATGAATGATTTTATCCTCACAAAACTGAAATTATCTGTCCAGTCTGCAAGATAATTTTGGTGCTATGTTCTTTCAATTTGAAATAGCTATTTTCACAGCTGTTTAATGTCGAATTTGTAGTTTGACATTCAGTCAGACCATTTTTGACATAATTATGTTGCTCACAATATAAGCATGGGTTGGAGCCCAACCAATGGCACCAACCTTTTGGCTGTGCAAACTGCAAAGGTTATGTCTGTAACCTATCCTTCCTTTTCAGTACCTGGCATTCAGTGGGTTGTAGAGTCATGTTGTACCATGTTAAATGCAATGAATGAACTCCTTCAATTAACACCTAAGTGCCACGTTCGTTATCTTTCTTTTTTTGTATTTTCATTGATTTTAGAATACNTAACACCTAAGTGCTACGTTCGTTATCTTTCTTTTTTTGTATTTTCATTGATTTTAGAATACAATTATTTCNTCAATTAACACCTAAGTGCCACGTTCGTTATCTTTCTTTTTTTGTATTTTCATTGATTTTAGAATACAATTATTTCAGGATCTTCCAAACTATGCTCAACACACAGTGCCCATCTTCTCACTCCCCCAAGAATGGCTATGGTGCGAGTCATGGTGTGGTAATGCGACAAAATCGAAGGCAAAAACCATAGATCTCTGCAATAATCCCATGACAAAGGAACCTAAGCTTCAGGTGAATATCTGATTCTTCTCCTCTACTAATTACCGGTGCACGTGTGATAATCACTTCTTTCTTTATTCATAAATTTTATTCCATATCTTCATGGTACACACACACCCAGGGTGCCAAGAGAATAGTTGTGGAGTGGCCAGAACTTGACTTGGAAGCAAGACAGTTCACAGCAAAAATCTTAGGTGAAGATATGGATCCCCAAGAGCAGGTGTCATCCCCTGTTCAGACAGAAAACCCAATCGGCGACCTTTCATCAGAAGACAAGGAATCGAAGGCAGAGTTGTAAATATGAAATGCTAAGCAACAGTTCTGGATAACTTTGTTGCCTGATCTTATTCCGCTCTAAGTCATTTATGAGTACTTTCTCAATCAGCATTTTAGGTGTATTCTAATTTCTACATGGAAGAATCGGGGCATGCACCTACCATTGAGCCAAGAGCCAGGAAAGAGCATAGGTACACTATCTCAAACCAATTCTGCATAAAAAATTCTCACAACCATGTTCATCATATTTCAAGGAGATGTATTTGACGATTCAAAGTTGCCTCATTATACAACTCAAATTTTGGCGTTACCCTTTTTTGGCAACTGAGGCTCCACCCGGTAGGGGGTGGATTGACATACCAGAGACTTTAGGATTCTGATGAAATTCTGTACGATTTTTTATGTTGGGTGTCGTTCAAAGTTGAAACTTTTGAGGAGATGAATAAAAATATTCAGGAATCCAATTGTAGCTTTGATAGCATAGAAGTCTAATAGCTCCCCTCTATGGTTGAAAAGTTCTCTTTGATGGAAAATTATGTACTCTACATAGAAAAGGTTGGTTCATCTGGTAAAAATGCATTATGTTTTCCCAAGTTTTAGGTAGCTCAATCTCATAAAATGTCTATATTTGTTACACAAGGTAGAGAGTTTAAATTTTTACGAACCTACTTGTATATGATGGATCTTACTGGGATTCATAGCAAGTAATCTAGAGGGATTTGAAAAGAAAATGTACGTAATCTAGATCCCTGAGCAGTGCACTCTAGGTGGAATTGTCCTGGAAAATCTCATTGGTTCAGGGAGGGAGCACTTGTTGGGTTAAAGATTTATTTGCTACCTTATATCCACCAAAGGAGAGGTATGTTTGTGTAATTCAAACTTTTGACATTCAAATTCACAATAGAACTACCTACCTTATTGATGCGTCAAAGCCCGCCCACCCAGTCACCCACCATTGCACTTGAAGATATCCTCGTGGCCTGAGAATCATAACCCTTTGAGAGTAAAAACCCTTTAACCACCATTTGTTTGCAGTTTGACCGTTTTGTAGATGGAAAGTCCAGTCAACTAATAGGAGCTCCATTGACGTGGTTTCAGTAGAGGGTGAAAGTTTCGCCCTCTCTCCGTGGTCATAGGTTCAAACCAACCAACTTGCGGTGAACCTCTGGACCAGATATCAGTGGTGTTGTAGTGACAGACTTGATCGTCACAAATTAGTAACTATATTTTAAACCGAACATTATACGGCGGATAGACGAAAGGTCAAGGTACTGTCTTAAGTGGACAATATTTTAAAAAAAATTGAGGATGGGAGTGCCTTGAAGGAAGGCATCATATCATATATACACAGACAGACGCACATTTACCCATAAAAGTTAATAAATATAAAAAATTAAATTGAATGTACAACTATGTGGTTCATTATAAGGTCCAAAATTGACAATTATAGTTTTGAAATAGCATTCGTGTTTTATATGTATCTTTAGGCATGAGTTAATACTTTTCAAATAAAAATTTTGAATAATAATGAGTGAGTATAATTAAATAAGAACATGAATTAGTCAAATGCAAATTGAATTAGTGAATTTTGCAAAATAAGAAGGCAAATTCAAGAAAAATTCACTTCCAAAGAGTGAGTGAATTTGAGCGCGGACAGCATTGTTTGTTTTCACGAATTGTTGCGACTAAGAGCATCTCCGATGGAGATGTCAAATTTGGATTTGAAGGCTTATACAGTATTTTGACATGTAGAATTTGACATCAAATAATTTATTTTATTATATTTTTATCTTTAAATTTTTTAATATTAATTTAATATATACTTTTAAAATAAATTTTGAGATCAATTAAAATAAATACTATTAACGATAATTATTTTTAAAAATATTATAATTTTTATATCAAAATTTGACATACACATGCCAAATTTGGCATACTGTAAATTCATTTTTGCCAACATAACTTTTTTATACATCGACTGGAGAGAAAACAGATGCCAATTGAAAGTTTCGCCTAACATTTGACATATCGGTTAGAGATATTCTAAGGGGCCAACTAATATCACTTGGCTTAGCCATTGAAAATAGTCCCTAATAATCCCAAGGGATAACTCAAATGATAACACGAATGAATTGTATACTTAAATTTCTCTTAAATACTGATGGGTTAAGCCCAAATAGTCCAATTTATGTATTAAAGCCCAGCCCTGGTTGAGGAGCCCAACCTCATTGTGAATCCACCAAGTCCAAGACAGACCAAGGCCGGTTAGACTTCTTGCTTAGCACATCACCAAGAGGAGAGCACGGGAAGTTTATCTGCACCGCCTTAAGGAGCCCAAGGCTGGTTAGACTTCTTGCTTAGCACGTCACCAAGAGGAGAGCACGGGAAGTTTATCTGAACCACCGAAGGAAGAAAACGGTCCAATCATTGACCACGTTTCATGAAGAGCTCCCCAACCTCTTCCTTCCGTGGAGGATAAGTCGCGATCTCCACCAAAGATAATCTCTAAGCTGCGATAAAGAAGCCTTGAGGATATGTCATGATCTCCACAAGAATGATCTCTTAACTACTATAAAATGGCTCTAATCTGGGAGAGGAGAGGGACATGCTCCATCAGAGACTTACAGAAGACGAACCGACTACCGGAGATTACTATTGTCTTTGATTCTCCATTCTCCCTCTCAAAGCTTGTATCTCCATTCTCCACACCATTGAATCAATAAAATACCCGGCAACTGAAGCCATTGAAGAGTGGACGTAGGTCGAATTGACCGAACCACTATAAATTGTGTCTTCTTTAATTTTTTCGTTGATTTCATTGCATTTATTATCTACACTTGACAGGTGGTGTGCAAAACTATTTTTGTGCATCATCAAATACTACCACATTATTACCTGTATTTAATAGGATAGAGTGATCTCAAGCAATTGCTAGATGCTTTGTTTCAGAACTTCTTTATATGATTAGAATCGACAAATTTAAAGCAACTAAGATATTAATCAAGAGATTAATAAATAGAAAGACACTTTTAAAAAGTTTTTAAGTTACAATATATTGATGAAATAGTTTCTAGAACTAATTATACTTAAAATTAATTTAGAATTACTCCTAAAAATACTTAAATCGTGAGTCTTTGATGAGTTTAATTGTGTCCTTTGTAATCAATGCTGCTTTTATAGGCATTTCTCTATAGATGATTACACTGGCTTATTCAAACAGTTTTCCCATGTTTCTCTCTTGTTTTACCTTCTATTTTTTAAATTTCTATAGGCCATTAAGTATTATTGATAACTACTGCCTTTTCAAATTCCAGAATAATCGTTTCATTTGCTCCATCACAAGGGTTATAACCATCCTTAAATTTGACCATGCCACATCGAGTGGATGTTGTTGTCCGAAGAATCACTGACAGTGCGTATGTATCAAATATAAAAAAAATTTCATTAAATGGTGGTGTTTGGTTCACCATGGGAGGATTGGATTGGAATCCGAACTCAATCTAATCCAATGCAAAGTGGTCCGGATTGGAGAATTATAAAGATGAGATTCAAATCCTATCCCATCTTTGTATGAGATTCATTTGTTATGTGGGCTCCATTAACATGTGAAGATAAAATATGCTAAAATGACAATTTCACCATTATGTAAACAATGTGATGTAATCCTATACCATGTTTGGAACGAAATGAAAAAAAAAAGTCCAATCCATTAATATTGTTTTTTTTACAACAAAAAATATGAATCAATAAATTACGTATTTTTACAAAATATACCAATAAATATTTTTTGTTTAGTTATTTAATTAAATTTGTACAATACACTTTTAATCACAAAAATCATATGCATCATGAAAAAAAAAAAATTTCCAACACAAAAACAATACACATATCGATACCACTCAAGCCTAAGTCGTTATTTGTTTATTTATAGACAACCTGAAGTTGTGCGTTTAAAAATAAAAATTAATTGTTTTTTTTTTCAATAAATAGAAAAATTAATACGAACCATATTAAATTTTTTCAATGACCCAAATATAATTTATTTTCCATGAATTTTAGGACATTTTAATATTATTGCCTGAATTAATACCACAAATCAGGTCAATTTAAAATAGAAAAAATGTCAATGACACCCCTCTAGTTTATCATATATTTAAGGACACCCCCCTCTAATTTCTGAATCTTCAATGACACCCCTTTTAGTTTAATTTAAACATCACTAACACCCCTTACCATTAAACTATTATTTCTAACAAAATAAATTTATCTAAAATACCAAAAATGCCCCTACATAACCTCAAGTAATTTTTTTACATAAAATTTTATTAAAATTCAAGCTGTTAAAATTTAAAAAAAAAACAATTTTAGTAAATAATTTGTTAGTAAATACTAATTAGTAAATTTAAAAAAAAATTGAGCCTATTAATTTTTTTTTTTTACATATTAAAATTTGAGCCAATTTGAACTCTATCCAAGTTGTTAGAGCCAATTAAAATTCTCTTTCGAGTCGATTATAATTTATATTTTTTTCTTATTAAAATTTGTGTAAATTAAAATTAGATTTATTAAATTTAAGTCAATTAAAATTCATATATTTTTATATATTAAAATTTAGGCTGGTTAAAATTCAATGCAAATTAATTAAAATTTGATTTGAGTCGATAAAAAATAATTTTTAATTGGCTCAAACAAAATTTTAATTACCCCAAATTCTAATACGTAAAAAAAATATAATTTTTAATTGGCACAAATTTTAATATATGTAAAAAAATAAATTTTAATTAGCTTGAATCGAATTTTAATCGATTTGAATTTAATTACGTAAAAAAAATTAGAAAATAGAGAGGGTCTCATTGAAAATATACTTATCTAGAGGGGGTCTCATTGAAGATATGTTTATCTAGAGAGGGTGTGGATAAAGTTTATCCTCAAATATATCATAGACAATTTAGTAAAATTGTATTTTACTTAATATTTTTAATCTGACAGGAGGTGTTATTGAAGATTAAAAAACTAGAGGGGGTGTCCTTGAAGATATGGTAAACTACAGGGAGTTTGGTTGAAATTTTCCCTTTAAAATATGTTGCTTTAATTAAAATGTTAATTTTTTTTAGAGTTCATCTCTAAGGAAACAAAATTTTAGATGTAATGAGACCCAACACCACTGAACAAATGTGATTTTTTAATGAGACGCAAACCCTTTCATTTAAATTTGACTTAGACCGAATATTTTCGCACGTTTACTCTCAAAATTTATGTAATTAAATACCGAATGTCAGAAATTAAGTAATATCTATTTAGAAGAAAAATTATAATGTAGTATATAATATAGAGTATAATCAATTTTTTAATAATTTTTTTCTATTTTGTTTAGGTACACAAGATAAAAAAATTGGAAATTTTTTTAATTTATTTTAAACGCATGCCAAATTTTATTTTTTTGTTGTTTTAGTAATAAAAAATAAAAAAAATTTCAGCAAGAGAGATAGAGAGATGGAAGTCAAATGTTGAGGGCAATAATGTAAAATGACATGTTATTTCATCTGTGACTTCATCCGAGTAAATGAATCCCACATGCTAGGTGGGTTTCATTTATCCAGTTCAGAGAGGATTAGTTCATGAATTCCTACGGCCGAGTAATTCAATCCCCAACGTTTATCCTATTGCATTTTTTTGATCCAAAACTGGGATATGTAGGCCCCCGTATTTGAATCCAATCTAACATGTCCTATCTACCTTTATCCTTCCAAACAAACACCACCTATAAGTAGAACTAGAGTTTACCTTCGAGATAACTGTAGATTGATATCGTCTCAGTATGAATGCGGAATTCAAATACAAAAGCAAAAAATAGCTTGATGAACCTCACGATCTTCTGTCAAATATCTCTAACGCCAAAATTTAGGTGTAGTATGGGCTACAAAGACTTCCGAATTTTTGCTCTCTCTCAGCATCTCTCAAAATGTGAGGAATAAAGGTGATGCTGATTTAGAGGGTCTAGACGTCTATATATAGGTTACAAC
This sequence comes from Ilex paraguariensis, assembly GCA_963454935.2. Taxonomy (NCBI): domain Eukaryota; kingdom Viridiplantae; phylum Streptophyta; class Magnoliopsida; order Aquifoliales; family Aquifoliaceae; genus Ilex; species Ilex paraguariensis. The sequence continues at coordinate 119,245 of CAUOFW020003536.1, read as the reverse complement.
AGAAATTCTAAAAAGAAATAAGGGTCAAACTTTCGGTGGGCCTATAATTCCTATATTCAACCCAGAACAAACATCTTATAGTCCATTAATAATAAGTTAGTCCACTAAAAATTTATTATTGATCTTCTAATCCTTATTTCAAAAATTATGTTTCGAACTCCTTATTATTATATGCTTAATAATATTATCATATTTAAGATTACAGATGTTCATCAATTAAATAAATTATTGATAATTATATCTAATTAACTTCTTTTATTCCTTAAGACTTTATCACTCAACTTATTTGTCATATTAGATAATTAAATCCACCTGCAGAGTTTAATATGGACAAAATTTATGAACTTTCTCAAGAGGACATCATCAACTCATTTAAATATCAGAATGTGATTTCCTTTAATAATTAATTTTCACCATACAAATAATATCGTTTTCTAATTCATCGAATTTATTGCCTAAATATGAATCTCATTCCTTGATGAATTAAAGTGACAATCATTATATACACGTGACAATTAAATATCTCAGAATTAAGAATATAAATAATCATAATAACCATGAAATATTTATTATCTTATTTAATCAGTAAAAGAAAATATCCTCAAGATAGGTCTGTTAAATACACAAAATGTACTAGTGCAATAATCTAAAATATCAAACAATCTCCTATAGTCAAAACTAGGCCTGTCAAATTCTGATATGATCTGATTAACCGACACAAATCGACACAAATTAAACGGGTCTAGATGAGACCTTAACGAGTTCGAGTGGTAAACGGGTTGACCCGTCAGACACGTTTAATAAACGAGTCGTGTTCGGGTGAGTTTTGTCAACTCTTTTATTACCCGTGTAAATAAAATTAATATAATAATAAATTAATGATTATTCTAAAAAAATTTACCATAATATTTTTTAAGTAACGGCCACAAAAATATAATAATAAATTGTGTTAGATTGTGGTTTGTATTTTGTAATATGGTGTGATCTCTAAATATAATTTTTTTTTTGTCTTAGTTTTATAAAGTTATATAACATTTTTAAACAAATAGATAAATGGGTCTAACGGGTGGTTTATCATGTTAATTCGACCTTACCCAATATGACTTGTTTAAAACTAAACGGGTTAAACGAGTCATGTTGTGTTACTTGTTTATTAAACAGTTCATATTCGTGTTGTGTATAAGTTTACATGTTTTTCACTCGTCACCCATTTGTAACTGTTTAATCCGACACGTTTGACACCCTTAGTCAAGACAGATTATGTTAGAATATTATACTACCATCATACTGATAGTGTGTTCAATTCCATCTAGAATGGTGAACTTATATTCATATTATACAAAAATCCGATAATCTGATATTCTGTATATAAGTCAAACTCTACACACCAGATTATCTACAATTAATTAAAATATAAGAAACACATACATGTCATATATCAAATATAATTCAGACATTTTGTTCACATAGATTCTCAATAAAAAAAAAAAAAAACAAACTCATATTAATTAATAAAACGGATTTTATCCTCAGCCATGTGAGAATCCTCTTTGACTAACTAGTTCTTCATACATGTGTCATTTATTGCCTATTTAATACTATTGTAGAATGTAGTCTAAACATACCGACTACTATTCACATACAGTAATTTGTTACATTTATTACTATTTAACCGTATGTGTTACTATTTATGTGTAGTCCTCATTAAACTTAGAGCAATGCTGCATGAATTTAAAAAATAGACTTAAAAACTAAACTTGATAATCTCAACCATTGATTTCACTGTAGTTTTCAGCATTTATTGGGACCCACTACCTGTTCAATGATTGAGATTATCAAGTCTAATTTTTAAGTTTAGTTTTTAAGTTTACATAAAATTACTCTTAAACTTAATTGCGAGGTCATTTTATAAAGGCTAATAACTTTGTTTTCAAAAGGTATTATTGTTTGGTAAATAAGTTCAAAAATGTCATAATTTGATAATATTGTTTCAAAATTATGATACTCGGTTTCCCAAAAAAAAGGGTTGTGTGGGCGGAAATTTTCTGTTAATTATTAATTGGCAATGGCCGAACGAATGGAAATACTTTTTTGCCGGCAGTTTTGATCTGCCATGTCTTTGTTGAAAATTCTTCGGCCAAACCAAGGATTTATGCTTGGAGGCACATGCACTAGATTTAGAGAGCATGGATAAACTTCTACTGTAAAACAAACCATTATAATCATCATTCATCTACCTCTTTGTTTTCCAATTGATGTACCAACACTTGTCTTTCCTTAATCAACTGCTAATTGACTTCAAATTTCAACATTTGTACAAATATAGAAATATCTATATATATATATATATATATATATGCATATAACATCATCTATCAATGTTGCAAATAATATGAGGGGGAGAGAGAGGGAGAGAGAGATGACCCTCATTCATATACACAGCAACACTATTGGGCACCTCCACCAATTTGCATGAGAGCTTATCTAAAGCATCAAGAACTGCAGATGTTTCCATTGGGTCAATTCCTCTTACACCTCATTTCTTGGTGACTATGTCTTGAGAGGACCACTGCTCATTGTTTCTCACACTGCAATCATCATCAATCAATCATCTCTCTCTCTCTCTCTCTCTCTTCAATCCTTCTAAGTGTTCTTGAGAACACGTAAGGTTTGTTCTCCAAGGTCAAGGAGGAAATGAAATTTTCATTACATAGACTCCACTCAACCTCAAACATGAAGAAGAGTAGCCAGACAAACCAAAACGGCCCACCGGAAAATCAATACAATAAGAATGATAGTAGTTCAGGAAGTCTGAATTTACGGAACCTGTCGAAACTCATGCTACCACCATTGGGTGCTTCAAATCATAATCAGAGTCAGATTGAGTCCAAAGGAAGGATCAGCATCAAGATCATATCCCCTGTGGATTCAAGATACAGGTAAGACTTGACTGATATAAATCTTGTTAAATACAGTTGGAAATAGAAGGAAATTTTTATAAAGTGATTGTTTGTTGATGCAAGAAGACATTTGTTTGTTTGTAGTACCTCTCCATGTGCATGGTTGCATGTGAATTTTCAAAAGAAGGGCTTTCATTATCTCAATATTAGGTGGAGTAATTCAATATAATGGCTTTTGTTATCAACCAGTAATGCAACACTGTGTTGTGCACGTGAATAATTTTTGTATACATAATATTAATAAAAAGTATTAGATAGATGTATACTTATATTAAATATCATATTAAATTTATCTTAAATCATATTTTTATCCTCGTATTATACTATAAAATTCGAAAAATATTTTTTATTCCCAGCGATTTATTGTTCTAATTATAAGAAAAAAGATAAAAATAATTCATTTGTAATTCGTTTGATTATGTTTAACTTGAATAAAATAACAATAATTGTCAATATTCTTATATCAATAAGGACACAATATAGGGTTAATAACATTTTGGGTCTCTAAAATATGCGTTTTTTTTTTTGTCAATTTCATCCTTAATATATGAATTTTATCAATTTGGTTCATAAAATATTCAATTCTTTTTCAAATGGTCCTTAACCAGACGATCCATTAACTTTTTTATGGAAGTGACCGCATGTCATTCCATCATTTAGTATCACGTGACCAACACGTGATCACTGATGCCACAAATTTAACAAATTATTTGTGTAAAGATCATTTAAACCATTAACTTTAAAGACCAAATTGACAAAATTGATACAATAAAGACCAAACTGAAAAAATATGAATATTTCAGAGACTAAAAGTGCTATTAACCCTAAAATATAATACACTACTCTATAATATATATTTTAAAAGAATATTAAAATTCTAAAATTCAAGTTTTACTTAAAAATACACTATAATTTTTTTTTATATAAACTCNCTTAAAATATAATACAGTACTCTATAATATATATTTTAAAAGAATATTAAAATTCTAAAATTCAAGTTTTACTTAAAAATACACTATAATTTTTTTTTTATATAAACTCTTAATATAACATGAAAATTTTACTGTGATTGAAGAATTATCTTGATTTAACATAAATTATTTTTTAAAAAACTATATAAAAGATTATTTTTTATCTTAAAAATGAAATGGTTAAAATATATATATATATAAGCATAATGTTATTTTTATATTTGAAATGAGTAATGCTAAATTGATGAAAGTTTTAAAGATTTTTTTGAACACCTTATTGAAAACTATAGTGATGCATATATTTTTTAAAGGTAATGTAATCAATTAGAAAAAATAGCTACTGATAGTTATACATAGTGAATAAAGAACTAAAAGAGATATTATAAGTAATTTGGAGATTTAAACACATAAGTATATAATGGTAATTTAGATATTTAACTATGGAAGGACATTGTGGTATTTCAAATTCTTTATAAGGGTAAAATAGTGAATTAAAATTTTTTATTCTTATGTACTTTTATTTGTAGTATATGTAGAAAAAAAATACATATATAGGCATAATATTATTTTTTTTATTTGAAAAAAGTAATGATCTATTGATAGACTTTTTGAACATGTTATTGAAAACTATAATGATGTATATATTTTTTTAATGGTTGCATAGTGAATTAAAGATTTTCATAGATATTGATATTTATATAAAGATAATAGAGAATTAAAAGAGATGTTAAAGGGTAATTTAAAAATTGTAATTTAGATATTTAACTATGAAAAAATAATGTGGTATTTAAAATTATTTATAAGGATAAAATAGAGAGTCAAAAGTTTTTCATTTAAAGTATTTTTATTAGTAGTATAAATATAGATATTTCTTGATAAAATCGTCTAACGATAACTCAACAAGTAAACAAAATAAACTTCACTCTTTCAAATAACTATGTCACACCTCATCCCAGTGTTCCAAGAATGTGATACGACTAAGTTTTTCAAACACCTGTGAACAATTATTATAAGTTGGACTAATCAAACATGATATAATCTCATAGGTGCAACTACAACACTCATCACCTTACTTATTAAGCATGATGATAAAACCTATCTGATAACCTGTACTATATATAAACACCTGTACCAATCATTTATTTTCCAGGTTATAGACATATACAAATCTCTCACCTACATAGCATACATTACAAAGTATGCTTGCTGAGTCTATTTACAAATATATACTATTAACCTGCCATAAATATCTCTCATAAATTAATACACAGCCCAACGGTTAGTCATACCGACACTCAACCTGAGTGGTATCACACTAATGTTGCACAAAACTCAATCAATTGGACAGTGTACCGGTCTGTATTCTCCTTTATAGTACCTGAAAAGAAAAAGTTGTAGAGGTGTAAGCTAAACCACATGCTCAGTGAATATACATGTAGTATATGGAATGAAAATGATAGTAATACACTGAAGTAAATAGATACTATGTAGATACACGTGTCAAATAACAACATCAACCCAATTCCATAGAATTCACAAGCCACATCACATCAACACTATCCCTCATTGGGTAATCGATTCCACATGGATCTGTGTCTCCCGAACCTCCCTGGAACACCACAGTGCTAGCACATCACTGCACGCCTAGTGACCAGGCATTGACGCCCCTGTCTCAAATAATGCGCCACATTCCACAATACACAATACACAGTACAAAACATCATCCAATCACATAAGCACGTAGCACATAATCCCGAAGAATTACTATTAAATTCTATCATTTACTATCATCTGATAATAACATTTTCAAAACATATAAAGATATACATCCACCTCAGATGTACAAATCTACGGTCCTCCGATCCTATCAGTGGATCCTTTCGGTGTCACCGTACTTGTTTCAATACCAATTGTCTCACTCGTTCCACCTAACATATTAGTAATTAAAATATCAATATGGTTATCAAATTTAGTAATTAATCATGCGCTAATGCATGTAAATATTGCACCCCAAAGTGCTCCGGTAACTCCGATTACCGTCCTATCCATTCACACACTAGCACTTTTGTTATAGGGATCACATTTCCTCCCTAAATTCCCAAATTCAATCACATTAATCACAATTAGGATTAAGCAGGTCAAACACATTGACCGCGGGGGCCCATTTTCACACATTTCGATCTCAAATCCTAAAAAACTGTACTTCCGGTATTTCATACATTTCGCACTGGATATTGTACTCAATGGCATTCAAGAGTCATATTATCACANGCGGGGGCCCATTTTCACACATTTCGATCTCAAATCCTAAAAAACTGTACTTCCGGTATTTCATACATTTCGCACTGGATATTGTACTCAATGGCATTCNTCAAAAGTCACATTATCACATCATGCATTATTTAAAAATGCTACATGCAAATTTCATGTCATTTGGATTAAAATTCGCACATGTGATAATAATATTTAGAAATTAGGGTTTTGGCGTTACCGACACTCCTTTCCAATTTTTATCGTACTTTTTATTTAAAATTGCCACACTTAATCTTACACACATTTAATCATGCAATTTCAGCCCCTAATTGAACCTTTAAATTACCCATTTCACTCTCATAATTTCGATTCCAACCTAGCCCTCAAAAACATACCTAACATTTCAAATAACCATTTTTTTATATTTTTCCCATTTTTATTTTGATACCCATTTGGAACCTATCTTTAATAGCCCGTTAATTATGTTAAATATATTTAATTACACCCATACAAAATCTGTTTTGACATTAACTAAATCAGCCCATGAAATTTGAATTAAAACAACCCATTAAAATAAAATAAGGTAGCTCATGTATTTAAATTAAAACAACCTACTCATTAAAACATGCTAAAATAGCTCACACATGTATAACAACATATATATTAAAATTAATCACAACGTACCATTAAATTGAGTCACACATACTTTCCTTACTCACGGTTCAGATGGACAAACAACACACGTATATTTTTTTTTTCCTACTTTCTTTCTTTTTCTCTTTCTTTTTTTCTCCTATCTCTCTTGCTCTCCTCACTCTCGGCTTCGGTAGGTAACCAGCCACACACACATGAAATTATATCTTAAACACACACACACACCTTTAACTTTAAAGTACACACACACACACAACCTCCACACTTATACACACACACAGCATGCACCACACACAGCCACCTTAGCCCCCTTTTTGACTCATCAACTTCATGTTAAAACATGTGTAAAGTTAGGTGAATAATTACACTTGCTCCCTCCCCAAGTTGTTAAGTGATTTTGAAATCGACCTACTAGGATTTTCACACATGAAATTTCTATAAATAGGTCTCACTAGTACATTACTAACGGGGTCCACCTACCCAATGTATGCTCATTCACATCATGCCTATAAAAGATTTAATTTAATTCACCTTTTAATAATTTTACATAATTATAATTTAATCCATAAAATTATATTAATATGCATGCAATGCGTGATTGGGTCTCACAACTCTCCCCCACTAATAAAAATTGTGTCCTCGAAATTACTTACTTGCACCAAACAAATGTGGATATTGGGCCCGCATACTCTCCTCAGTCTCCCAAGTTGCTTCCTCTACTGAGTGACTACGCCACAAAACCTTAACCAACGGTATCATCTTTGTACATAATACCTTCTCCTTCCTACCCAAAATTTGAACCGGCTGCTCTACATAAATCAAATCCTCAGCTAATTCCATTNTGACTACGCCACAAAACCTTAACCAACGGTATCATCTTTGTACATAATACCTTCTCCTTCCTACCCAAAATTTGAACCGGCTGCTCTACATAAGTCAAATCCTCAGCTAATTCCATCGGTTCTGAAGTCAACACATGTGATGGGTCAAGCATGTAGACACATGGAATACATCATGCAACCTGGACAACTCTATTGGTAACTTCAATCGGTAGGCAATAGCTCCAATCCGCTCTATAATGCTATACGGACCAATATACCTGGGAGCCAACTTCCCTTTCCTGCCAAAACAAATGACCCCTTTCCAAGGTGATACCCGTAAAAACACTCGATCACCAACCTCGAATTGTAAGTCACATCGGCGATTGTCAGCATAACTTTTCTTCCAGCTATGTGCACTCCGTAATCTATCCTGTATAACTTTAATTTGATCAGCAGTCATCTGCANCCAAGGAGCCAACTTCCCTTTCCTACCAAAACGAATGATCCCTTTCCAAGGTGATACCCGTAAAAACACTAGATCACCCATCTTGAATTCCAAGTCACGTCGGCGATTGTCAGCATAACTTTTCTGTCTGCTCTGTGCACTCCGTAATCTCTCTTGTATAACTTTAATCTGATCAGCAGTCATTTGCACAATCTCTAGACCCAATAACTTCTTCTCACCCACTTCACTCTAGCACTTTGGGGTCCTACACTTCCTCCCATACAAAGCTTCATATGGTGCAATTTCAATTGAACTTTGGTAATTGTTATTAAAAGCAAATTCAATCAAAGACAAATAATTATCCCAGTTACCTTGAAGGTCCATGACACAAGCTCTCAGCATGTCCTTCAATGTCTGGATAGTACGCTCTGTCTGTCCATCTGTTTGTGGGTGGAACGTTGTACTAAACTTTAAAGTAGTGCCCAACACAGTCTGTAAGCTTGGCCAAAACCTCGAAGTAAAGCGTTGATCCCTGTCAAAGACAATAGATACAGATACACCATGCAATCTCACAATCCCATCAATGTATAATCTAGCAAGCCTGTCAAGAGCATATGACATTTTAATAGCTAGAAAATGAGCAGACTTCGTCAACCTATCAATTATCACCCATATAGCCTCATGTCCTTTCTGTGAACGGGACAAATTACTCACAAAATCCATAGTAATATGCTCCTCTCACTTCCATTCTGGAATTGGTAGTGGCTGTAATAACCTGGCTGGTCTTTGATGCTCAGCCTTCACCTGTTGACATACCAAACATCGAGCCACAAACTCAGCCTTCACTCGTGACCTGAGAGAGCATTATTGGTGGCCTGGAATGAAACAAGACTTCCTCCAGAATCTCTCTTTTTGACCTTGCATCATTAGGCACACATAACCGAGAACCAAATAACAAAACATCATCAGCATCAATAATAAAATCAGTTTTCACTCCACTCTTCACCTCTTTCTTCAATTTCTCAATTTGGAGATCAAACTGTTGTGCCTCTNCTCTGATGGTCTGTATAAATCTCACACGTAACCCCATATAGAAAATGTCTCCATAGTCTCAGTTCAAACACAATAGCTGCAAGCTACAAATAATGGGTGAGATAATTGCACGCATGAGGTTTCAGCTGTCTAGAAGCATAAGTTACCACTCTACCGTGCTGCATCAACACACAACCCAAACCTTGATGTGAGGCATCACTATAAACCACGAACCCATCACTACCCAACGGAATGGTCAATACTGGTGCAGTCGCCAATCTAGTCTTTAGCTCTTGGAAACTCTACTCACGTCTATCATAACATTTAAACTTCACACCCTTCTGAGTTAATCGGGTTAAAGGCATAGCTATAATGGAGAAATTCTTTACAAACCTCCGATAATAACCTGCCAATCTCAGAAAACTTTGAATTTCTGTCACTGTTCTAAGTCTCTCCCAGTTAACTACAGTATCAACCTTAGCTAGATCAACACATACACCATCACCAACAACTACATGCCCCAAAAACACAACCCTGTCCAACCAAAATTCACATTTATTGAATTTGGCAAATAATTGTCTATCTCTCAATGTTTGTAGTACCACCCTCAAATGCTGCATATGCTCCTCTATACTACAAGAGTATATTAATATATCATCAATGAACACTATCACAAATGAATCAAGATATGGTTGGAATATTTAGTTCATCAAATCCATAAATACAACAGGAGCATTTGTCAAACCAAAAGGCATCACCAGAAACTCATAGTGTCCATACCTAGTTCGAAAAGCAGTCTTCGATATATCACTATCCCTTACTTTCAACTGATGATTTCTTGATTGAAGACCAATCTTTGAAAACACCCGGGCACCTTGTAACTGGTCTAGCAAATCATCAATATGTGGCAATGGATACTTGTTCCGGATTATCACTCTATTCAACTGTCTATAATCAATACATAACCTCATAGTGCCATTCTTCTTCTTTACAAATAATACTGGTGCACCCCAAGGAGATACACTAGGCCGTATAAATCTCCGATCTAACAAATCCTACAACTAAACTTTAAGTTCCTTCAATTCAGCTGGAGCCATCCTGTATAGAGTAATAGATATGGGACTAGTTCCTAGCACAAGCTCAATGGTAAATTCCACCTCCCGTTCCACTGGTAACCCTGGTAACTCTTTAGGAAACACATAAGTAAATTCACTAACCACAGGAATATTCTTCAATTCAGAAGTACCTCTCTGAGTATCTTTCACATAGGCCAAGTACCCATGGCATCCTTTCCTGAGTAATTTCCTGGCTTTAATTGCTGATATCAAATTCCTCGGCTCAGGGTGTCGCTCTCCAAAGAACTGAAACAAAGGAACATGTGGAATTCTAAATATTACTTCTTTATGAAAATAATCAATAGTTGCATGATATGCAGACAACCAATCCATTCCTAAAATCACATCAAAGTCCTGGAAGTCAAGAGGTAACAAATCTGCAAGTAATTCTCTATTACCCACTTGAACTAAGCACTCCCTGTATACTGCCTTGGTCATCACACAGTCACCCGTGGGAGTAGCTATAGTCAATCCGCAGTCTAATGGAGTAGGTGGTCTATTAACATGCATGGAGAATGACAATGATATAAATGAATGTGTGGCACCTGAATCTATGAGTACTTGTGCCTACTGACCAAATATAGACATCATACTTGTGACCACATCTGGGGTCACCTGAGCATCCCGCTGGGTAAGTACAAAGACACAACCTCCAGTCTCATGCTCACTCGGTCCATTGCCACCAGCACCGCTACCTCCAGTGCCACCTATAATATTGCCTCCTCGTCCTCGACCTCTACTACTCGCTGCTCCTTAGGACACTATGGATGCACTACCCATTGATGAACTCTGGGTAGAATATTATGAACAATCTCTCTGCATGTGTCCCTCCTAACCATATAAAAAGCAACGCCGTGACATAGCAACTCTTAGTCCTCCCATAGGACAGTTCCATACAATGTGCCCAACCTGTCCGCAACGGTAACAAGTAACTGTACTCTCCCGAGACTGTCCCATCTCTTGACCCAGTGCAAATGAAGATGAGCCACTCACTCCCTATCCTCGACTCTGGAATGGAATTCCTAATTTCTTCTTACTGGCACCCTTTGAAAACATTCCTCTCCAGGCTTTGCTAAAGAAACTTCCCTTGGAACATTGTCCACTTGGCTCATATCTTCCTCTTTTTGCCTGTTCACTTGCAGTTTCCATCTCTTTTAGATCAGTTTCCACAATTAGGGCTTTGTTGTATAAGTCTAAAAATGTTGTTAATTCTAGCATTGAAACACGGGATCTAATATTGTAATTTAGCCTTATCTGGAATCTTTTGCATCTTTCCCCCTCATCTGCGATAAAAGAAGGCATAAATCTAGACAAAGTACTAAATTTACTCTCGTACTCTAGCAATGACTGATTCCCCTGCTGCAGATGTAAAAATTCATTTTATTTCTGATATCGATAGCTCGAGGGAAAATACTTCCTGTCAAAAGCATCTATAAATTGCCGCCATATAGGAATTCTAGGAACTGAACTGGTCTCCCCTTCAGTGTACATTGGCATCAATGCTCTCTCCATAGCCTCCCGCCAATACTGGGCCTCCTCTGCTAACATAAAAGTGGTAATAACAATTTAACCTCCTCACCAATTCACATCACCCTGAATAGTTTCCCGATGCATCATAACCAATTTTCTGCCTCCAATGGACCTGCAGTTCCCGTAAATATTGGTGGATCAAACTTTTTAAACTGTTCATACAACGTACCCCTGGGCTTTACTGTTTCCATTCACTTAGTATGTTGCTCAAAGTACTTAACTATTGCTTCCCACAGTTGCCTAGCCACCAAATCTCTGGGTTTCTCCTTCATCTAGGGTCTTTTTCCCTTATTTTTAGCCTGAGTAGATGACCCTTCTCCCTCCATGTATCACTGTAATAAATGTGAGTATTGCATATGGGTCATGATAGCATGCAATATATATTCCACACACTCACACGGACGTCTAACATCCCACCTAAACAGACCAATTCTTAAGTCCATTGTCACGCTAGACTCAACTTGAATACTAAATTATAAACTCTAGCTTTGATACCAGCTAAATTATCACGCCCCATCCCGGTCTCCCAAAGATGAGATACGACTAGGTTTTTAATACACCTGTTTATAATTATTATAAGCTGGANATGCCCCATCCTAGTCTCCCAAGGATGAGATACGACTAGGTTTTTAATACACCTGTTTATAATTATTATAAGCTGGACTAATCAAACATGATATAATCCCACATGTGCAACAACACCATTCATCACCTTAGTTATTAAACATGATGGTAAACCTGTCTTATAACCTGTACCATATATAAACACATGTACCAACCATTTATTTTCCAGGTTATAGNACGCCCCATCCCGGTCTCCCAAAGATGAGATACGACTAGGTTTTTAATACACCTGTTTATAATTATTATAAGCTGGACAAATCAAACATGATATAATCCCACATGTGCAACAACACCACTCATTACCTTAGTTATTAAACATGATGGTAAACCTGTCTTATAACCTGTACCATATATAAACACATGTACCAACCATTTATTTTCCAGGTTATAGACATATACAAAATCCCACACCCACATAGCATACATCACAAAGTATGCTTGTTGAGTCTATTTACAAATATATACTATTAACCTGTCATAAATATCTCTTATAAATATAATACACAACCCAGAAATTAGTCATACTGACACTCAACTTGANTAACAAAATATGCTTGTTGAGTCTATTTACAAATATATACTATTAACCTGTCATAAATATCTCTTATAAATATAATACACAACCCAAAAATTAGTCATACTGACACTCAACTTGAGTGATATCACACTATCATTGCACAAGACTCAATCAACTGGACAGTGGACCGTTCTGTATCCTCTTTTATAGTACCTGAAAAGAAGAAGTTGTAGGGGTGTGAGCTAAACCACGCACTCAGTGAGTATACATGTTGCATATGAAATAGAAATGATAGTAATACACTGAAGTAGGTAGATACTACGTAGATATACGTATCAAACAACAACATCAATCCAATTCAAAAGAATTCACAAGCCACATCACATCCATACTACCCCTTATCGGGTAATCGATCCCACATGGATTCGTTTCTGCCAAATCTCCTGAAAACACAACAGTGCTAGCACATCACTGCATGCCCAGTGACTAGGCATCGACGCCCCTGTCTCAAACAGTACGCCACATTCCACAATACACAATACACAATAAAAAACATCATCCAATTACATAAGCACGTAGCACATAATCTTAGAGAATTGATATTAAAATCTGTCATTTATACAATAGCATTTCCAAAACGCATAAAGATATACACCAACCTCAGATGTACAAATCTACGACCCTTCGATCCTATTAGTGGTTCCTTTCGGTGTTATAGTATCTGTTCCAACACCAATTGTCTCACGCATTTCACCTAACAAAATTAAAATTACAATATCAATACATTTATCACATTTAATAGTTGATTATGCACTAATGCATGCAAATGATGCACCCCAAAGTGCCCCCTAACCCCGGTTACCGCAATATCTATTCACACATTAGCACTTTTGTTGTAGGGATCACATTCCCTCCCCAAATTTCNCTTATAAAGATATACACCCACCTCAGATGTACAAATCTACGACCCTTCGATCCTATCAGTGGTTCCTTTCGGTGTTATAGTATCTGTTCCAACACCAATTGTCTCACGCATTTCACCTAACACAATTAAAATTAAAATATCAATATATTTATCACATTTAATAGTTGATTATGCACTAATGCATGCAAATGATGCACCCCAAAGTGGCCCCCTAACCCCGGTTACCGCAATATCTATTCACACATTAGCACTTTTGTTGTAGGGATCACATTCCCTCCCCAAATTTCCAAAATCAATCCCATTCATCACAATTAGGATTAAGTTGGTCAAACACATTGACCGGGGGCCCATTTTCACACATTTCGACCCTGAATCCTAAAAACTACACTTCTGGCATTCCATACATTTCATACCGGATATCATATTCATTTGCATTCGAAATTCACATTATCACATCAAGCATTATTTAAAAATAGTGCATGCAAAATTTCAGATCATTTGGATTAAAATTCACACATGTGATAATAACATTTAGAAATCAGGGTTTCGGCGTTACTGACACCCTTTTCCAATTTCTATCACACTTTTCTTTTAATACAATTATACCTAAACTCACACATTCACTAAATTATGAAAATCAGTCCCCCTAATTGCATTTTTAAATCATCCATTTCACTCCCATAATGTCGGTTCCAACCTAGCCCTCAAAAATATACCGAACATCTCAAATAACTATTTTTCACATTTTTCTCATCTTTATTTTAATACCCATTTGGAACCTATTTTTAATTATGCTAAATATATTTCATTACACCCATACAAAAATCTGTTTTGACATTAACTAAATCAGCCCATAAAATTAAAATTAAAACAGCCCATTAACATAAAATAAGACAGCTCATGTATTTAAATTAAAACAGCCTATTAATTAAAACATGCTAAAACAGTCCACACATATACAAATATGTACATACTAAAATTAATCACAACTCAAGCTTAACTGAATTCCACATACCTTCCTTGCCCACGATTCAGATGGACACGCGCACGTATTTTTTTTCCTTCTTTCTTTGTTTCTTTCTTTTTTTTTTTCCTCTTTCTCTCTTGATCACCTCACTCACGGCTTCAGTACTCCATCAGACACACACACANATGATTCAGATGGACACGCACACGTATTTTTTTTTCCTTCTTTCTTTGTTTCTTTCTTTTTTTTTTTTCCTCTTTCTCTCTTGATCACCTCACTCACGGCTTCAGTACTCCATCAGACACACACACACTTTGTTTTCCATGTTAAACACACACACACACCCTTTTTATTTTTATTAACACACACACACCTTACACCTTTAAACACACACACACACATACACACGACACACACTCACACATTTTTTCTTTCTTTCTTTTTTTCTAAGCCAACACATGTAAAGGTGTGTCGTGTAATGGGTTAATTGTGCTTGCCTCCCCTTAAGTTTTAAATGATTCCAAAATTGACCCACTAATATTTTAACACATGAAATTTCTATAAATGAGTCTCACTAATACATCACTAATGGGGTCCACATACCCAATGTATGCTCATTCACATCATGCCTATAAAATATTTAATTTAATTAACCTTTTAATAATTCCACATAATTACGGTTTAACCCACAAAATTATATTAATATGCATGCAATGCATGATTGGGTCTCACACAACTTCCATGTTACTGGCAAGTCAACTGGTAGGTCTAATGTATATAAACTATTACACAACTTCTTAGGTTAGCTGGTGGTATCCATGACAATTGATTAATCCAAGCAAACCAGAAAGACAAGTCATTCATGAGGAATACTTGAATTATTTATTTGTCTCCATAATAGTAGGTGCATACATAATAAACCATAACATAGCCACTTCTTAGGTTAACTGGTGGTGTTAGTTATAACACAACAACTTCTTAGGTTAGCTGGTTATAGATGTGTCAATTGACTAATCCAAGAAAACCAGAAGGACAAGCCATTCATGAGGAATACTTGAATTATTCATTTGACTGTATCTATGAAACATATATCAGTTAAACATCCTTGGCGTTTCGGTGGAGGATAAACCATACCGATAGGAATGCCATGGTTGTTAGACTGACAATATTATCATTTATACCAGTTAAACGATCTGAATAATCTAGAAGGACAAGCCATTCATGAAGATCACTGAGGTCATTAGTCTGATAGTTATATATATAGTAATTAAGTAACCTTGATAATCCAGAAGGACAAGCCATTCATGAGGATCATTTAGGTTTTGTACCATGCATCCGTTAACATCCTCAGCATTCCAGTGGAGGATAAACCATATCGATAGGAATGCCGTGGTTGTTTAGCTGGCAGGTTGATGATGCACTGATGACATAATTTCAGGGACAACACCGAAATTATGTACATCATTGTATCATGCATAAAGCATATAATATATAGANCGGTGGAGGATAAACCATATCGATAGGAATGCCGTGGTTGTTTAGCTGGCAGGTTGATGATGCACTAATGACATAATTTCAGGCACAACACCGAAATTATGTACATCATTGTATCATGCATAAAGCATATAATATATAGATATATAAATATATAAAATATCAGCATCTCCAGAATTTAACCAATATTATACATATGTTCACCTCTTATTGGAGGATATAAGTAACTACTCACGCCCCATTGCTACAGACAAGCAAGGAGTTTGACCAGTTTTCATTACAAGTGAAATTAAAATATAAACCCTAAAACATCTTTCACAAGGAACAACTAAAACACAATCACCTTTATTATCAGTTATGACAAAAAAGTGACGGTAGTTCAACTATCTGAATAGAAAGATACAACAAAAATGTGGAAGTACAGAGTTTGGACTGAAGTGTATGACGGACCGGATCGAGTTGCAAGTTTTTCTTTCTCTTTTTCTTTTTTCTTTTCTCTTTCTCTTTTTCTCTTTTGGATTTCTCTCTAGAGCTCTTGGTGTCAGGCCTTCTTTGAAATGGAGGCTTGCATGCTTTATATAGAGGAGGAGGAAGCAGGAGGATTTAGGATATAAGGTGAGACTCACTCATGCATTTTCACCCAAGCCTACTCTGGCTCCCACAACACAATGCCATGCATGTATGTAAACCATTTGTCCTTGATGAAATACATCCAAAGACCATTTTGAAATAAAATCATATTTTCATAAAACCAATTCATTTCTAGATGTTTCCCATCAAATGAATCATTTATATAACAAAACCATGTGTCGTTGTTGAGTATCGGATTTTGGAATCACACTGCTGGCTGCGTACGCCATTACACTTTTCAGAATTTCACCTCAGGGGAGTGTATGAACCAAGTAGCCGGGTCTTTCACCCGAGGGAGTGTTTAGCCCTTCTTGCTATACCCGACACAAGTTTTTCTTTCATGCGACTCAGTCANTGTGTCGTTGTTGAGTATCGAATTTTGGAATCACACTGCTGGCTGCGTACGCCATTACACTTTTCAGAATTTCACCTCAGGGAGTGTATGAACCAAGTAGCCGGGTCTTTCACCCGAGGGAGTGTTTAGCCCTTCTTGCTATACCCGACACAAGTTTTTCTTTCATGCGACTCAGTCAGATTTTCAATTCAACTTTTTCCGAGCCCATCACCAATCACCAAGTATGATGATTGATCCAACTATGCACACACACACACCCATACTCATGGCCATGGATGTATTTTTCCATGCAATATGTAATGTAATGCACCATTGCAATGTCGATGTCATGCCCAATATGCAAGGAATGCTAATGAGCAATTTAACCACANCGAGCCCATCACCAATCACGAAGTATGATGATTGATCCAACTATGCACACACACACACCCATACTCATGGCCATGGATGTATTTTTTCATGCAATATGTAATGTAATGCACCATTGCAATGTCGATGTCATGCCCAATATGCAAGGAATGCTAATGAGCAATTTAACCACATGTCTACATGTTCCATGACAATTTATATCACATGCATATAATCACTAAAATTCATTATTATGTCAATACATCAACTAACATATATCAATATTTATATCCAACACAAATCTCAAGTATGGCATTACACAATCTCATGCCAATCACACTTAATCACAAGGCATAATATAAACATGTAACATGCCCACATAAACCAATTTCAAGGGATTACACAAGTGACTCCCGCATATCAAATCCAAGCTAGAAGTTGGCCTAAGCCATTTCTACACCCTTTCCCTCATTTTCATAACAATANTGTAACACCCCAAAAACCCCCTTGGGTGACATTACATTCTAAAAACCATTCAACCCATGAGAGCATTACGTAAATTCATCACGACGAAAGTTCATTCATCAACCATTCATATTTTAACAAAATTTGGGCAGAGTCTCCTTTGTACAGGGAGCTTTACCCAAAACACAACCTGTACAATTATATTACAATTGACCACACCGGGTCCACATATGCATAACTATTGACCACACCGGGTCTATTTATCCATCATAAAATAAACTTTCATTCATCATATGTCATATCCACA
>CAUOFW020003536.1:87024-99947 GCA_963454935.2 Ilex paraguariensis | reverse complement strand
GGTGGAGGATAAACCATACCGATAGGAATGCCATGGTTGTTAGACTGACAATATTATCATTTATACCAGTTAAACGATCTGAATAATCTAGAAGGACAAGCCATTCATGAGGATCACTGAGGTCATTAGTCTGATAGTTATATATATAGTAATTAAGTAACCTTGATAATCCAGAAGGACAAGCCATTCATGAGGATCATTTAGGTTTTGTACCATGCATCCGTTAACATCCTCAGCATTCCGGTGGAGGATAAACCATATCGATAGGAATGCCGTGGTTGTTTAGCTGGCAGGTTGATGATGCACTAATGACATAATTTCAGGCACAACACCGAAATTATGTACATCATTGTATCATGCATAAAGCATATAATATATAGATATATAAATATATAAAATATCAGCATCTCCAGAATTTAACCAATATTATACATATGTTCACCTCTTATTGGAGGATATAAGTAACTACTCACGCCCCATTGCTATAGACAAGCAAGGAGTTTGACTAGTTTTCATTACAAGTGAAATTAAAATATAAACCCTAAAACATCTTTCACAAGGAACAACTAAAACACAATCACCTTTATTATCAGTTATGACAAAAAAGTGACGGTAGTTCAACTATCTGAATAGAAAGATACAACAAAAATGTGGAAGTACAGAGTTTGGACTGAAGTGTATGACGGACCGGATCGAGTTGCAAGTTTTTCTTTCTCTTTTTCTTTTTTCTTTTCTCTTTCTCTTTTTCTCTTTTGGATTTCTCTCTAGAGCTCTTGGTGTCAGGCCTTCTTTGAAATGGAGGCTTGCATGCTTTATATAGAGGAGGAGGAAGCAGGAGGATTTAGGATATAAGGTGAGACTCACTCATGCATTTTCACCCAAGCCTACTCTGGCTCCCACAACACAATGCCATGCATGTATGTAAACCATTTGTCCTTGATGAAATACATCCAAAGACCATTTTGAAATAAAATCATATTTTCATAAAACCAATTCATTTCTAGATGTTTCCCATCAAATGAATCATTTATATAACAAAACCATGTGTCGTTGTTGAGTATCGAATTTTGGAATCACACTGCTGGCTGCGTACGCCATTACACTTTTCAGAATTTCACCTCAGGGAGTGTATGAACCAAGTAGCCGGGTCTTTCACCCGAGGGAGTGTTTAGCCCTTCTTGCTATACCCGACACAAGTTTTTCTTTCATGCAACCATGCGACTCAGTCAGATTTTCAATTCAACTTTTCCCGAGCCCATCACCAATCACGAAGTATGATGATTGATCCAACTATGCACACACACACACCCATACTCATGGCCATGGATGTATTTTTTCATGCAATATGTAATGTAATGCACCATTGCAATGTCGATGTCATGCCCAATATGCAAGGAATGCTAATGAGCAATTTAACCACATGTCTACATGTTCCATGACAATTTATATCACATGCATATAATCACTAAAATTCATTATTATGTCAATACATCAACTAACATATATCAATATTTATATCCAACACAAATCTCAAGTATGGCATTACACAATCTCATGCCAATCACACTTAATCACAAGGCATAATATAAACATGTAACATGCCCACATAAACCAATTTCAAGGGATTACACAAGTGACTCCCGCATATCAAATCCAAGCTAGAAGTTGGCCTAAGCCATTTCTACACCATTTCCCTCATTTTCATAACAATAAACAAATGGTATACATATTCTAAGTACCCACCCCCTTCCATATGAACATCATAGGATAGAAATAGGCCAAAGTAGGAGGAAACTCTACCTCTTGGAGCATGAGATGTAGTGTGGGGAACTTCAAGAACACTTTCAAGCCCCAAAACTCTTGATTTCACAAAATCTCTTCCTTGGATCTTCAGTGAAATCCATCGTTCTTGGTACATATGCGTAGCCCTCATCGCGTAGACCAACTTTAATTCTTGGTTCAATGAATTCTNTCCGTCAAAGCAAACCTCAAAGGATTTGTGCTATAAGGTATTGTTTCTTGTTACGAGAATATCTTTTTATGTATCAATTTAGAGGAAGTTTGTTCTTCATACAAATACAAGAATCTTTAGCGTACAATATGAAGAATTAGATGTGAATGCATTGTCGTACTAGGATACAACGAAGCATGTAGCCAAAATTCGAAAGGAAATAGATTGTATATGCATACATAGTAAAAATGAGAATGATAATGATAGTAAGTGAAAAATAATTCATTAGTTGTTATAAAAAATTATGACTCAAGTCAAAATTATTGTGAAATAGTAAATTTAATTTTTATTTAGCTGAAATAAAATTTGAACAAAAAGACACAAAATAAATTTTTAGTACATTTTAAACAAATTATATATTTTAATAAAATATAACGTTCTATAAAATCTCTAAAATTTTGTGTATTAATTAAATATAAATTAAATTTTCATTAATTTTCAATCAAAATGCACAATCACAAGTCCGTAGCAGAATCATTTTTCGTTTAGTTGTAAAACTTAGTTGAGATCATTATCGATCTTGTAGGGAAATTCCTTATTCCAAATAGCTTGAAATATTTTTGGATTACAACCTTTTATCTTTTGTATACAATCATATTTTATTGGGTTATAGACCTACTATTACTATAAACAAAATAGTAAATGAAAACTAAAAATTGTTCTAAAAAAATATTGAATATTGTTTTAAATAAAGAAAAATATTGTCTTTGATTAATATACAAATAGATCAGGATAGTTACATCTGATTTACTCAATCCAAAAATAAAAAAATTATTTTATAGGGTTAGTGGACTACTAATTTATTGAGAAAAAAAGATTAACATCATTATTAAAATTTTTTCAAAAATTTAGAGAGACAAATATAATGTATTAAATAATTTTATGAGTCTTCGATAGTCAAAAAGTGCGGAGGCAAGTGTCCACCCTGGTCTCCATGTGGCTCTGCCCTGATGATAGTGATAATATGGATAAATTATATTCACCTTTCAGGAGGTTTGATCAAATAATAACGAGACCTCCTCTTATTTGAGAAATAACATTGTACTCCTTTCTGCCTTTGGTTGTTGATATCACTAAAATTTTGATGATGTAAGCAATTCATTTTTTTAAAATACCAGCATTGCCCGGTTCTAAGAATATTTAACTTGTA
Source organism: Ilex paraguariensis (assembly GCA_963454935.2). NCBI lineage: Eukaryota > Viridiplantae > Streptophyta > Magnoliopsida > Aquifoliales > Aquifoliaceae > Ilex > Ilex paraguariensis. The sequence goes on along the minus strand of CAUOFW020003536.1, from coordinate 96,786 downwards.
ATCAAACAAAACCAGATCTATATCCACTACATTAATAACTTAAAACTTGTTTCCAAACAAACTACTTCTTGTCACAAACCACAGCACCACTATCCACCTTCGTGGCCAAACAATCTCTCTCTCTCTCTCTCATACCTAACATTGCACATTCTTAAACCACTTCAAATGCCAAGCCTAGTTTTGTAAGTTGATGAGTTTTGAATTGCCGAGGATAGATTTCTTGGGGCTGACAATTCCATGATGCTTGTTCAAACTGCAGTCTTATCAAAAGATGAAACTAGTTTGTTTCATATAATACTGTACTGCAACTTGTTTAAAGCTTTTACTTTGTTCTCATTCACCTGACCTTGAAAATAGTTTATCAGTCTGTCTATGCCTGTCTGATCCTACATTTTTTTTTGCTTGTGTAATCTCTCTCCCTTCCTGTCTCTGTGTGTGTGTGTGTGTTAGCTACTGCAACACACCTATGACCACCGCACACCAACACACGCAACCCACCATTCACCATTGCACTCCACCAGACAAAGTCCATCCATCAATGGCGTAAATGACTGAATTTACAACCCTACACACGAAACCGTCCATTTAGCTAGAAATCTGCTATATCCGAAGGTGAAGCGCCCATGATGAATCGTGGCAAAGCAGACTTTCTAGCAATTCTCGCTCTAAAGTCCTAAAATTTCCTCCAGATTCAAATTTTCTCTCACACAAATCACCTTGCCAGAAAAACTAAAGCTCCCATATTTCCAGGTGTCCCAATCGAGTAGAAGAGAGAAGTCAGAGCTTCGACAGGTAATGGAACACCTCAAATTCCCTTGTTTCCATTGGAGTTTGACCAAATGCGAGAGAGAGAGAGAGAAAAGAGTCCTAAGAATACATGAATTTAAAAAGTAGACTTAATAATTACAATTATTGATTTAACTGTGAGTCCCAGAATTTATTAGGACCCATTACCTATTCAATGGTTGAGATTATCAAGTCTAATTTTTAAGTCCATCTAACATTACTCAATAAATATATATGTGTGTAGTGTGTTTGTGTAGGCCTTTAGGTATAGAGGGAGAGTGGTAAGAGAACATGAAATAGAGACAAATATACCGAGTGGGGTGGTCTAGCGGGTACCAATCGAACTTAAGGTTGGATGTTTGAGTCTTAGAGTCTACTTGCAGGCTTAATGGTTAACCGCTATAATAGTCTAATTAGATTCGTTTTCAAGAAGAGTAATGAGCGTAGTCAGGGATCTCATAATCTCACTAGTGAAAGATCAATCGGGATGGTTTATGGACGCTCTTTTGGCCCCCACCCCTTTTTAACCTAACAAAAAAAAATAAAAAATGAGACATATTTTTGATGGGTGACTTCTCGGGTGGGGAGGGGGATTGGAGGTGGGTGGAAGAATAGGTTGGAGTAATAGAGAAAGAATTTGGAAAAGATGACTTTGGAGCATAGGACCGTTTACTTTTATTCTCATACAAATCTTGTGTCTCCAGTTATGGGGATCTCAGTTCCCTACCAATTCAAGATATGCTTATTGGACTTTTCTCCAAGGTACCCGTGGCAAGCATGACATCATAATGAACATAAAGTCCTATGACATGAAACTCTAGAAAGAGGCTGACCCAACTTAAATGGAATGGAGAGGGGTTCGTTGTTATTTGATTATACTTGAGGGGAGGTGGATGTAATTTTCCCTAATAATAATAATAATCCCAATTACAAAAGGTTTTAAATGAAATTGGTCACTCTATAGTCTGCATTCATAAAAAATCTAGTTGAGTAAATAGTGAACAAACGTGTAACAGCACCATAGTTGCATGCATTGAAGGGAGAGTCTACGTTTCATTTTTCTTAACATTTGCATTTATCAATGAAGTTCGTTTGGTCAAAAAAATAGTTAAGACATGAAAATTACGTAAAGAAGTAAGTAGCAACTCAACATACCATTGCTAAGGGATAATAAAGAATTTCATAGGATTGAATCAATTTAGTCTATAAATAGTACCTTGGCAATATAATCAAAGCATTCCATTGATTACCTTTTTTTTTTTTTTTTGGTCAATATTCAAAGAGCAATGCTACATGAAATTAAAAAAACGTAGTATTACTCATATTCAAATATGGGAGGGGACTTTGTGAGACTGAACTTTACACCCGCAAGACAAAAAAGCACCAACTACAAGGCCATTCCTCTTTATTCCATTGATTACCATTCAAGAAATGGCAATAGTTATGCTTTGGGAGTCCTCGAGCCACGCACAAGTTAGGGTCGCATTGGTATGGGCATGCTATAGCTTATCCAAAATCAAAATGATTCCGTTTGATTAGGCTAAAAAAATGATGGAAAGTGAAGTGGAAGTTAAATTTTTTTTTTTTTCATGCGTGTATTTGATTAACTTGTAAAACTTGCGAGATAGTTTTAAAAAAAAATTACTCTATTATTTAAAAGAAAGAAAAATTACAAGAACTTTTTTAATTGTTCAAATTACCCATAGTTATATTAAATCGGTTTAAATTATCCTTAATTATATTAAATAAGTTACTCACCAACCCTATTGTTATACTAGCATGGGTTATAATTTAGGCTTAGTTATCCTTAATTATATTTAGTCTTAAAAGGCTATAATTTTTTATGACACTACCGTCGACGGTACCATAAAAGTTTTCCATAACATACATGCACATAACAACAAATAGAGATATATGCAAAGATCACAAAAAAAAAAAAAAATGCTAGAATGGGTTACTCACATGTAATGTTCTAAATTAGATGCCTTAATATAAATGTACCTATGACAAATATAGATAAAAAGAGCACAAGGAAGGTTAGCATGGGTTACCCATCTGTGACATTTGTAAATCCCACCCAGATATATCTGCAACTTCAGTAAGTGCAACTTTCCATATCTCCACCTTTTCAATTTCGGCCACAAAGCGCTCTGCATGCCTTGCAAATGCTTTTGCAAAGCTCCCAGTTTGTTTACGTACATCGGACGGATCGATATCGTAAAATATAGGAAGAACCAATTGTCCTCTTGCTTTCTTGCACCGGAGGATATCACAAGCTCATTTAAGCACCATGTTGAAGATGCATAGTTTTTCGAGAATACGATAATAGAAACCTTTGATCCTCGTATTGCTTTCAACTGTTCCAATGGAATTTCTTTCGCACATTGTAATTGATCACTGTCCATGAAGGTGTGAATATCAGTCTGAATCAAAGCAGCGTGGAGATGATCAGTGAAGTTTTTACGTGTATCTTCACCTTTAAAACTCAGAAAGACGTCGTGAGTCCAGTGAGGTGTGGAAGAAGAAAATGATAAACAAGAAGGTTCATGTTGAATGGTTTTGCCAGCCATGGATCAAGCACAAGAGAGAAGCAAATGCAAATGGATAGATATTGGGTAAGGGATGTTTTTGTATCAGTGAAAAGTGGCCTATTTATAGGTGAAATCTTTGGCAACTCCATCAGACTCTTTTTTTTATTTTCTTAGAAATCCCAAATGACCCGTCACAAGGGTCAAGCCCAGCCTAATTCCTGACCACTATTAATACATTAGTAATGCTATGTAAATTTAAAAAATAGACTTAAAAATTAGACTTGATAATCATAACCATTGAATAGATAGTGAATATAATAAATACTGAGACTTATAGTAAAATTAATGCTTGTAATTATCAAGTCTCTACATATATTCGAGCGGCTTGAGTTCAATTCGGTTTTGGTTCATTTAAATATCAATCTATATACATTTAGGTAGATTCAAATTCGGATAAAATTTAATCCATTAACAGATGTACTTACAACTCAACATATCACGAAATTATTCCTTGAATAATTTAATCCATTGAGTGGTGCATTGATATAATGCATTCTTCACATGTGTAAGCACAAAATTAATGAAGTAAAATTACTCATTTGCTCTTAGCCAATTCATCCGATGCTTTATTTTATGATCATTCCTTCTTTTTTTCCCCCCAAATCTGCAATCTACTACATGTAAAAACTCAATAAGTTCATCATGAAAGCATTGGGAGCTACTCTCATCTTTAAAATCTCTCTTCATATTAGATATACACTGGGGATTCCCTAAAAATACTTTTCTCGTTTATTCTTCTTCTTGATAGATCTACTATTATTAATGAGCAATGCTATTTTTTTTTTGGGAGGGGAGGAGGGGGACTTGAACCCTTGATTTAAAAAAAACAAATCTTTCACAAGAAAATGAGTATCATTGGAGCAAATGCTTACTAAATCATTTACCAAATTTTATATCCCAAAGTGCGGACTGTTGAATCAATGAGGTCCACTAATTTCATCAAATATTCAATGCATAAAATTTTGACACATCATTTGAGATACAAAATTTAATAAATATATTTGGGCGGCATAATTTTATCCAAAAATAAAATAGAAAAAAAAAGTATGAGAATGAATGTCACTCTTTATTTAGAGGGACCCGCTTTTTTATAAGAAAGTTTCATAAAACTGCTGTTGTTTGTAGAATTTGAAAATGAGATGTTAATTCTATTTTTGTATGTAACAATTCATGCTGATTTATTATGTGAGTGAGACGCCTTTAACATTAAAACCTAATATAGCACGGGGCTTATATTTTGGGGGATGATATCTACGTTTTTGGGCAGTTAAAATGATTACAAGTCTATAGGTTGGGTTGTCTAAGGGTCCAGTTATTCCAACTAAAAAAATAGGCTCGAATCTCGATAAATTTAATAGTTGGCCAGTGAGAGCCTGAGTCCAAGTACAATATTCTTTAAAAGACGGCTTAGGTTTGCTCTCAAGTCCATTATCCAACTTAGAACCAGGCCCATTAGCTCACCCACAAAACCCGCCCCATTAGCACGTCTGCCCTTCCACCCAATTCTATGAAAAAAAACTTGACTATCGAAACTTTGAAAATTTAGTGGTAATATATGACTCTATTATATTTAAATAAAATTATTCATTATTAATTTTTTGTCCGTTTTGACTTTACTTTTTAAATATTAAGTTGAAAGCATTTAAAATAAATTATATATATAAAAACCCACTTAGAAAGCCCGCCTACGAGGCCTGTCTGATGAGTGACAGGTTGGGCTGCGAATAGCCTATCCATACACAAAGCCCGGCCCCGCTTGCCCGATAACTCGTCTGAGTAAAGGTTTGGGCTTAGACTCGGACCAAAAAAAATATCTCTGGCCTAGCCCGGCTCGACTCATGGGCATCCTTAATAACAGGATCCAAATATCAAAATTTATGCAATATAATAGATTTTTTTTTGGTTCAATGGTCAGGGGTGTCAGGTCAGTTTATGCGTATTTAAATTAATTCCCTTTCCAATCCGATTAAAGGCACGTCATTTACTCATGGACTAAAGTATTTAGGAGAGTTGCCAAGAATCCAATAGTTATTCAAGTTCATTAAAAAGCTNCGTCATTTACTCATGGACTAAAGTATTTAGGAGAGTTGCCAAGAATCCAATAGTTATTCAAGTTCATTAAAAAGCTCAAGGAATTGGTTCCAAACCCAATATAGCACGGGATTTATACGTCTACTAGCTCTTGCAAGTTTTTTCAACTACCTCACTCTGAATTGATGAAAAAAAATGTGTTTGTTACATAATCATATACTATTAATCACCATAATCCACAGAATGCACAATGAATTGAGTATTTTTCTGATCGTTGCCAATACTCTTTGGCGACATTTTTTTTTATGACAGAACTAAAAAATTAATAGATTCTTATCAAGAGCAAGAAAAATCATATCTTGCAAGAGTGCAAGTTTGCAGAAATAGGGTTAATTTGAGAATGTATTTTAAAAACATGCTAGTATAAAGAGTACTTAGGGATTTCGGGTTACCAAAGATCTAAATCACAAAGAACATAACACCAATTGAACACAAATAATGTCAATCTTCTAAAAATAAGATTTACAGACACTCTGATGCTAATGCTAGTGAGATTTTATTATAAGTCCAAAAATGTAACAACCATCAATGTTAACTCAAATACTAGAATGGTAAAATCAAACATGCTATTCAAACACAACCAAGCCTAGTCTAGGACTCGGACTCAATGGTGGACTCTTGCAATGAAACAAGTCTCAAACTTCGACTAGGTAAGAAGTTGTATGAACTCTCAATATGAAATGCATGAATTCTCTCATTTGTAAAAGCCCGGCTCGCGAGGCATCCCTCTCGCAGTAGGGTTCCAAAATTCATATCCAACCAGGCTTGATCCTCGATCTTTTACTGTCTCTGCCTACCNCACAAAGAAGTAAAAGTAGTAACTCAGCAAAATTGGAAAACAGAATCTGCTATAGTAACCTCTAGTCACCCTCCAGCAGAAACTATTGAAATCAAATATGCTACCAAAACTGTTACTGCTACTCCTTATAAGATTCCAGTGTTAGAATCTGAAAAGAAGATAGTTGAACAGATCAATTACACCAACCAAAGCTTAATTACCATAGGTAAACAGTTGGATAAAATTGAAACTAAAATAGATGAAATTAAACCATCTTCAGTAGAAAGACCTCTAGTCAACCTACCTGAAGAAAGGAAGAATTTAGGTTTAAAAGATAAAAACCTAATCCAACAAATTGATGCACTCTTATCCAAGAAGGAATCTACCAGTACTTCCCAGATAACAGTCATCAACCAAACTGAAGAAAGTTCAGAGTCTAATGCAGAATCTGATAGTCCTGAAAACACCACTGATTCTGACTCTGAAATAGAAAACTTAGAAAATCAGTTTAATGATCACAGTATGACCCAACCTGATTCTAAAATCAATGCACTGGTTAGAGTCCCTACCAGCTCCACAAAGAACTGGTATTCCAGACCTACTCCACCAGATCTTCAGTATGAAGAGAAAAATGTGTTAAATCAATTTTCTGTTCAGTCTAACAAACTCTATGAATGGAACATAGATGGTCTAAGTGAACAGGAAATTCTTAATAAAATTAGTCATCTATCCATGGTATTGAATAATTATATGACCAATTTAGATAGCCCTGAACCTGAGATTGTCAAACTAATAGTTTCAGGATTTACAGGTGTTCTTCAAAATTGGTGGGATAATTATTTAACCCAGGAACAAAGAGACAGTATCATTAATGCTATTTTCAGAGATGATGANCAAAATTGGTGGGATAATTATTTAACCCAGGAACAAAGAGACAGTATCATTAATGCTATTTTCAGAGATGATGAAGGCCTTCCAATCTTTGATGAAAGGGTTGGAACAACTAGACCNAAGTATGGGAATGAATGTCACTCCTTATTTAGACGGACCCGCTCAATTTTAAGTAAGTTTCATAAAACTGCTGTTGTTTGTAGAATTTGAAAATGAGNGTATGGGAATGAATGTCACTCCTTATTTAGACGGACCCGCTCAATTTTAAGTAAGTTTCATAAAACTGCTGTTGTTTGTAGAATTTGAAAATGAGATGTTAATTCCATTTTTGTATGTAACAATTCATGCTGATTTATTATGTGAGTGAGACACATTTAACATTAAAACCTAATATAGCACAGCGCTATATTCAGGGGGATGATATCTACGTTTTTGGGCATTTAGGATGATAATAGGTAGGGATGTCTATGGGCCGGGTTGCTCACGGGTCTAGTTATTTGACTTAAAAAAAATAAATCCGAAACTCAATAGGTCTAATAGTTGACCCGTGCAAACCTAAGTCCAATATTCTTCAAAAGAGGACTTGGAGTTGTTCCCAAACCTATTATCCAGCCCGAAACATGACCCATTAGCCTACTCACAAAAACCTACCCCATTAGCCTGCCTACCAGCCCCGCCCACCCTTCCACCCAATTATTTGAAAAAAACTTGATTATTAAAACTTTGAAAATTTGGTGGCAATATATGACTTTACTGTATTTAAATAAAATTATTCATTATTTATTTTTTATACATTTTGATTATACTTTTAATTCAAAAATATAATTTTTAAAATATTAAATTGAAAACATTTTAAATGAAATTATATATATATAAAAAAAGGCCAGCTCAGCAAGTCCGCCTGGTGAGTGGCGTCGAGTTGAGTTGCAGCTAGCCTATCCCTACTCGAAGCCCGGCCCTGCCAACCTAATAACTCACCTAACTAAAGGCTTGGACCTACATTATCCACAACCGGATAAAAAAAATTTCGCAGGGCTAGCCCAGCCCACCCAAGTTGTGCTATAAATATTTTTTTCTTTAACTGGAGGAATATTCCATTTTTTCCAGTCTGTTTTAGCTTCTTCTATTTCTAATTCTTCCTCATTTACTCTATGTGGCATAGAATAATCTGAAGATCTAGATGTACTAGCTCTAGAATTAGATCTGAATAATCTACTCATTTTAAAATCTGAATTGTTATCAAATTTTAAATTTATATGTAAGTTTGACGACACTATACATACCCCCTAATCTGGCTCCAAATTCTCTCAACTTCTCGCCTAAGATCCCTGTCTGCCAATTCTAGGACTTACACTTGGGACAAAAAGAGGCTTACGTGCTCTTGAGTGTCTGGATTAAGGTTGGGTGATAGGGTGCGAATCTACTTACAAATGAATTTAAAAGATGGAACAGATAAAGATTCCAAGGTGAGTTAGATGACTCAAATGAAATTTCAGAGATAATACACCAGGCCGTCAGATGGCTCTGATACCAAATATGAACAATATGCGGAATTCATGGAAGATAGAAGACAATATAGACAGATAGAAAATATAAAATATTTCAATTAAGAAAATAAATACTTACAACACTAGAACTAATGGTCTAGTGGAGATAAGCGGTAAATAGGGAGCTCTTCTTTTGCATTATTGAAGAAGGCTTTACAAGTGAGGGGTAGGATTACAAGTATTAGTGGCTTGTAATGTAGTTCTGAAATCAGACTAGAGAGAGTGTCTGGAGTTCAAAAACTTTTAGTGAAGAACACCAAGTTAAAACTGTTGAACAAGTTCATCATCTCAGGAAAGAAGATGAGCTTTGTGAGCTCCTCACTAAGGAGACTCTTAAGAAACACAAGACTAAGGGATTTAATTTTATCCACATAGGTCTTGTCCAAGTGGCCATTAAACCACTTATCACCCAAGGCAGAAATGCTGCTGCCTTACTAGCACTAAGAGATGCAAGGTTTCTGGATTGGGAACCCAGTGTCTTGGGAATCATGGAGACAGGACTCCACAAAGGTCCAGTCTACTTTAACTGTTTTCCTGATTTCACCCTTGATCTCCATTGTCCAAACACACACATGGCACTAACTCTTGGTATCCGTCTTACAGGCGATATTACCAGGTTAGTAAAGCACACTAGTTCCATAGTACTTATTTACAGGATTTATTACAAGTGTATTCGTACTAATCTTAATGTACAATGCCTTGACCCAAGTCCTAAAGGAAGTACTATGTTAATACAAGCCAGTTCTGCACAGACCAACATCCAAATTCCAAAGCAGATACTTTGGAAAGATGTGACCTTACCAGAGTCTTGGACCATGCAGAATGAAAATTTTGATAAAGAATCTAGTACCGAGTCAACTACAACTGATTTGGAGACTATCAGACAGCTCCCAGATGGATCAGTTAGAATATCTTTTGATACTACTAGATCCAGTAGATCTAGTAGATTCACTCCCAGGCATGATCAGGTTTCTGAAGGAAGAAAATCTGATTTCTCATCTGTTTCCCATAGAGACAGAGAAATTGCCAAAGAACTTGACCATAGGTTAAAAGGAATCGCTAATTCCTCTGACCCAGT
>CAUOFW020003536.1:53123-76297 GCA_963454935.2 Ilex paraguariensis | reverse complement strand
GTGTGTGTGTGTGTGTGTGTGTGAGTGAGTATTCAAAGCTATATGAAAAGTGTTAACATTAAAAGAATGATGTCTTACCTTGTGGGTTTCTAGCACGTCACATACATCTTCATGATACCATAGTCTGCTACGTTTTTCAGGCTGTTTAGAAGATTCTTCACGAATTATTTCCCTTCCCATGTCCCGAATTAAGTCATGCATCCTTAATTCATTGTGTTCATTAACTTTTAATAAACATCTATTAATCAGAACACTAATTCCGATTTCTGAGAAGAAACCACAACCATCCAATATGTTGATGACATAGTCTTTATCCATACCGATAAAAAAACATGCAATATCAAGGAAGATATCCTTTATTTTATCATCATCCAGTGCATCAAAACTTATTCTTAGTTTTTTTTGAATTTGACAAGGAGGCACTTGTTTTAATTTCTCAGATGCACTTCTCCATACTCGTATGCTTTTTGCATTCAAATAAGAACCCAAAACCTCAAGAGCTAATGGAAGCCCTTTGGTATAGGTTACTATGCCATTTGAAAGATCCAAATAATCTTCTAAAGGCATGGCTTGTTTAAAGGCATGCCAACTGAAGAGTTCCAGAGACTCGTCGTATTTCAACCCCTTAGCCTCATATTTCTCATCTACTTTAACTTTGTTCAACAATTGCTCATCTCTAGTAGTCATAATGATTCTACTCCCTGGACCAAACCAATCACGGTTGCCGGCTAAGGAATTTAGTTGGCTAACATGGTCCACATCGTCAAGAACGAGAAGAATTCTTTTAGAACGAAGTCTTTCTTTCATCCAATTGATTCCTCTATCAATATTGCCAATTTTAAGATTTTGAACTCTCAAAATTTCAGAAAGAACTTGCTCTTGCAAATGAAGTAGACCATTGAGTTGTTCTGAAACTTCCCTAACATTCATAAGAAAACAGGAACCTTCAAATTGCTGAAAAATTAGATTATAGACAGCTTTGACAATGGTCGTTTTGCCTACTCCGCCCATGCCCAAGATCCCTATCATGCGGACATCATTTGGTCCACTGGTTAGTAAGAAACAAATGTCTTTGACATGAGAATCTATTCCAACCGGATGGATGGCGACATTCAAAAATGTAGGGTTCACTTTACTCCAAACCTCCTCAATAATTTTTTGGATAAACTTTGATTCGTACCTGAGATAATTAGTCCAAACAAAAAGTATAATACAAAAATTTGATAAGTGAAAATGGGAAATATTCATAGGGCAACCCAATAAGTTGATAGCTAAATTCTCGTTTCTTGAACTAAATATATTGACATTAAAATCCTAACAAACGGGACTCCGTCAAAGCAAATCTCAAAGGATTTATGCTAAGGTATTGTTTCTTATTCCGAGAATATCTTTTTATGTATCAATTTAGAGGAAGTTTGTTCATCATACCAATAAAAGAATCTTTAGCGTACAATATGAAGAATTATATGTGAATTCATTGTCGTACTAATGATAATAGATTGTATATGCATGCATAGTAATAATGATAATAAGGGTGGAGCCACGAAAATTTACAGGGGGGCAAATTGAAAAATAATTCACTAGTTGATACAAAAAATTATAAGTCAAAATTATTGTGGAGTAGTAAATTCAATTTTTATTTGGTCGAAATAAAATCTGAACAAAAAGATACAAAATAATTTTTTAGTACATTTTAAACCAATTATATATTTTAAATAAAATATAACGTCCTCTAAAATCTCTAAATTTTGTGTATTAATTAAATATAAATTAAAGTTTATCCAAAATCGAAATGACTCCGTTTGATTAAGGAAAAAATGATGGAAAGTGAAGTGAAAGTAAAAAAAATTAAAAAAACAAATATTTTCATGCGTGTATTTTGTTAGCATGTAAAACTTTCGAGATAGTTTAAAAAAAAATATTTTTTAATTTAAAAGAAAGAAAAATTATAAGATTTTTTTTAATGGTTCAAATTACCTTTAATTATATTAAATTGGTCTAAATTATCATTAATTATATTAAATAAGCCCACCAACACTATTATTCTACTAGCATGGGTTATAATTTAGTCTTAGTTATCCTTAATTATATTTGGTCTTAAAAGGTTATAATTTTTTGTAACGATACCGTCATGCACATAAAAACAGACAGAGATATATACCAAGAGCAGCAAAAAAAAAAAACAAATGCTAGCATGGGTTACTCACATGTAATGTTCTAAATTAGATGCCATATACATGTACCTACGATAAATAGAGATAAAAAGAGCACAAGGAAGGTTAGCATGGGTTACCCATCTGTGACATTTTGCAAATCCCACCCAGATATATCGGCAACTTCAGTAAGTGCAGCTTTCCAAATCTCCACCTTCTCAATTTCGGCCACAAAGCGCTCTGCATGCCTTGCAAATGCTTCTGCAAAGCTCCCAGTTTGTTTACGTACATCGGACGGATCAACATCGTAAAATATTGGAAGAACCAATTGTCCCCTTGTTTTCTTGCACTGGAGGATATCCACAAGCTCATCTAAACACCATGTTGAAGATGCATAGTTCTTCGAGAATATGATAATAGAAATCTTTGATCCTCGTATTGCTTTCAACAGTTCCAATGGAATTTGTTTCCCACATTGTAGTTGATCACTGTCCATGAAAGTGTGAATACCAGCATGAATCAAAGCAGAGTAGAGATGATCAGTGAAGTTTTTGCGTGTATCTTCACCTCTAAAACTCAAGAAGACATCGTGCGTCCAGGGTGTGGAAGATGAAAATGAGAAACAAGAAGGTTCATGTTGAATGGTTTTGCCAGCCATGGAACAAGCACAAGAGAGGAGCAAATGCAAATGGATAGCTATTGGGTAAGGGATGTTTTTGTATCAGTGAAAAGTGGCCTTTTATAGGTGAAATCTCTGGCAACTCCATCAGACTCTGTTTTATTTTCTTAAAATCCCAAATGACCCGTCACAAGGGGTCAAGCCCAGCCTAATTCCTGGTAAGACTATTAATACATGCTAGTAGCTTGAGCTCAATTTGGTTTTGGTTCATTTAAATTGCAAAATAAATACACTCAAAATAGATTCTTAATTCTTTTTTTTTTTTTTTTTTTTCTGTAAAGACTCAAATCTAAGCAACCTATGGTTCGATTGGAGTACACTTGGCTTTCCGCGAAGTGTACCATATAAGCACTCAAAAAACAATTTCTTGGCATTCTGGTAATGAGGACCCCAATTACGAACCATAGGATCAATCCTCCTAAAATAATGTTCATTACTAAAAATATAGTAATACTAGATTGAGCAAATAATATGACCAAAAGCAACAATCGAATAATGTGATATTGGTATGTTAGTAATTTGGGTCCCTTAAATAATAGATTATTATGATATTTAAGAAACCCGGGTATCTCTTAATTAGAAAAGAAATACCCATTCTTAATTAGGAATATTGTGATTATTTATTTATTTATTTTTATATATATATTTTTTTGGGGGAGGAGAAAGGAGATTTGAATCTCTGAACTCCAGTTTCCACTCTTCCTCTTTAAGACAAACAGAAACTCTCTCTGGGTCTAGTTCAGCCTACCCCTTAAGCCAAAAGTGTAATAGGCCATATGAGGACAGTTCAAGACACCCAGGCGGAGCCAGAAACTAGCTTAAGGGTGAGTATTTTAAAAAAAAGTCGGTTTTATTAGGAAGTGATTAATATCTTTAGACTTCCAAAAATGACCCTATTTTTATGTATATTAATAAAACCGTGTAAATCACACATCAAAACTCCATTAAAATCTAAACAGCCCATAAATCTCGAGCTATTTTAGGATAAAACTTTTTCTCCCAATTGATAAAGGTAAGATGATATATTGATATTAATTACATTATATTTGACAAATAAACTACTTAAATTGAAAAAAGAAATTATAAACCTTATCAAAATGTGAGGTTCATTACATCTATTTATAACTAACTTTGACATGATTTTATATTTTATATCAAAATTGCAAAGCTAAAGAAGTAGGCGTAATAATACCACTAAAATCCAATTGACGGGCCTATTACAAATAATTTTTCTTTTAAATTACGAATTTAAAACCAAAAGAATAAAAAATATATAAATCAAGGCAAATTTAAAAGGTGTACTAATTATTTTTAAAAATATAGTTACATTAAGAAAAAAATTTGGAAGAGGTGTTACATAAAGTATAAAATTATATGCACAAAAAATATGCACCAAATCATTTACAGTCGTTGGATCAATAATAAAAGCTATTGATCCGACGACAACAAATAATTTGATGCACACTTTTATTATGCATGGTATTATTCTGACAGAAATCCGCAACTGTTAGCACCTCGGTCTAGGACCAGACCGAGGTCATGTCAAGATCTGAGGTCCTTGTTGCCGGTCGTTAATTTCAATTCCTTGAATTTTTTTCCTTCTCCCCGTGAGCAAGAATTCAATCAGACTTACAAAATCCTACTCCGATTGGCCATCACCATGACTTTTCACCGATCTTGATAGAATTCTGTAGAATATCCCTTTCATGACCATTCAGCAATCTTGATACAACTCTGTAGAACATTTCTTTCACGACTATTCACCAATCTTGATAGAACTCTGTAGGACATTCCTTTCATGACTACAGTACCGAAATTCAAAATTTTGGTAAATTGATCATATTTGTAGTAGTTTTTATTATATTTATGGGTAATTTTATCATTATTGTCGTGCCCAAAAAAATGATAAAAAAAGTTATCGCAACTGTGGTGAAAACATTCACGGATATAATAAAAATATCCATAAATATGATAAATCATCCACAAAAATAATAATTTTTTGTACTTAAAAAAAGTCAAAAGTTTTTTGAGCGTACCGTAGTCAAGTACTCCTTTCATTAGTCTAACCCCTCTTTAGGGGTTGAAAGATCCACATTAGGTGTTGCTACACTCCTTCATAAGTCTAACCCCTGTTTAGGGGTTGAAAGGCCACATTAGGTGTGGCGGCTAAGGAAGATATTTTAGACTTAATTGAATTCACCTCTCCAAAGGTTTGTCCAATTAATAGGTAGATCTTCTCATCTATTAGAAATAACACTGACATCCCCTATTAATGGAGTAAATATTCGGTGTCATAGTTATACCACGTTATTATATTGATATAGTATAACAATTTTCAATAATAAGATATATGTAGGTAAGTGGATCCCACATAATTAAATAATTACTCATCCACATCATTCAGTATTTAATTATGTGGATTCACTTGCTTATACATTGTCTTATTATTAAAAGATTACACCATATCAACATTATAACATGCTGTAACCGTTACACCCAATAATTTTTCACTCAGTAGTTTAAGTCAATACCTTTCTTTATAAATTTTTCACTACTTCACTACCATATGTTAATTTCACAGTCTATTTTTTAGGGAATTTTCAATGAAGTTGATAATAAAATTTCTATTCTTGCATTAAGTATCAATGAATTTGACAGTGAAAATGGAGAGTAAAATATGAACACTCATTTTTTCTCTCTCTATCTCTCTCTATAAATTCCTATTTCATTGTCCGATTTCAAAGAATTACAAAGTAAAATTGAAAAGTGAAATTTTTGTTTCATTGTCCAAATTTAGTGAACTAAATAGTAAAATTGGACATTGAAATTCGTATTTCACTATTTAAAATTACATTATTTATATTCTCACTCTGTAATTGTCTCTCTGAAAATTTTGATAACAGTAATTTTTTACCGCCATAAACTAATTTCACTATTCAATTTTAGTGTGGATTTATTTCACTGTCACACTTCAAAAAAGTGAAATATTTATTTCACTAGTTAAATTAGACTAATTTCACAATTTGTGCTAGTGAAATTTACCAATTACACTGTCTTAGACGTTATACCAAGACAATGGAACACACCAATTTAACAATTAGTGACAGCTAATATAACTGTAACATTAGCATAATAATATTGTTGGTCCCACTTTTTATTATGGTAATATCACATCTTTGAAAGAAGAGAATAGAAAGTGAATAATTGTATAATGCTTTGGTGCACTTTTTCATATGCATGAGGAAGTGTAATTACGGTACAAGAAAGAACTAAAATATCCTAGTCTAATCGATGTAGGACAAGCTTATAAACATATATACATTAACATCCCCACTCAAATTCAAGGAGGAATCGAAGATGTCAGTTTGAGTTTGTTAACCAAATCACAGTGGTGACTAGGAGGATTAGTCTTCATGAAGATATTAGTCAATTGATCAGCAGAAACAACCAAAAAAAGACAAAGAGTGCCCTCCTGTAGGTGATGACGTACAAATGACAATCGATTTCGATGTGTTTTATGCGCTCATGAAAGACATCATTGTGAGCAATTTGAATAGCACTTCGGTTGCCACAATAAAGAGGAGTACTAAATTGGTGAGGAACACTCATATCCTGTAGAAGCTAGTGAAGCCAAAGGAACTCGGAAGTAATATCAGCAAGTGTTCGGTACTCAGCTTCAGTACTAGAGCGAACAACAACTTTCTGCTTCTTACTCTGCCAAGATATAAGAGAATCACCCAAAAGAAAAAGAAAGTCAGTGGTGGACCGTCAATCAGTAGGGTCACTTGCCCAATCGGCATCAGAGTAAACCTGCAATGTCAATGATGAGTTATAAGAAAAATGAAGCCCATGGAACTACAATGCTTGCACCCAACAGAAGATAATTTTTCTGCGCGAGTGGAGATTATAGGGTTTTGAGGCTGGCACAAAAGACAAACCCACAAAAATTAACATAGAAACTGAAAAAGAAACTCAAGTTGAATTTGATGATTGCCTTGAGGTATGAGAAGGCACTCATTGTAAGATTCTCTCTTGATTTATTAATACATCTGTTCCTTTTATTCGGAGTCTTCTTCCAAAGTTTCAAAAGCCAAGCTTGCCTGAGATTTTTTGGCAAACTAATACAATTGTTCTAGTGATGTTGCTCTCTAGTTTCGGCTAGAATCTAAGCTCTATCAAATTCTAGCTGAAACTGATAGGGAGAGAGGGGAGGGGGGATTGAACCTTTTACCTCAAGGCAAAGTCTTCACAAGACAAGAAGTACCATTGGACCAAAGGCTCATTAGTCACAAGGGTGGTGTGGGATCAGCTTTCTTAAGTAGACCCAACTTTTAAGGATGCTGACTCCATTAAGCTATTCGCAAACTATCGAGATCGTCGTCAATTTACTCACTTTATGATGCACATTTGGGATGATTTTGAAACCACTCGAGCATCATTACTCCATCGTTTTCCTCTTTCTACACTTGTAGTTTCCCTCACAGAGCTCATTTCTGAGGAGACACAACAAAAACTCGCCAAGTCCATTCCACTGATTTGGTCATGGCTGTTGCACTATTTAGCTCCTCTACTATAGCCACTCCCACTGCAGCTACTTCCTCCTATAGACCCCATCTTTTCAATGGACAATATCACTATTATAAGGAAGATGGCCACCACATCTCTAATTGTCCAAAGAAAAAGGCTAAGGATGCTAGAGACGTTTAGAAGGCTAAGTTTTCTTCATCTCATAAGCCTGTTGTTGCTGTTTCTACCAGCCTATCAGCTTCCGAATATCCCACTACATCTCCTTTTGTACTCTCTTACTATAGCGACCTTGTGGCAATTGTGACTTAGGTTCTATCTCGTACTTCCACTACCTTATTAGTCGTCTTATGTAAATCTTCTCCTTGGTTTTTCGACTCAGCCTGTTGCAATTATATGACATCCAATTCTTCCTTGGTGTTTCATAAAAAGTCTTTAAACTCGATGCCTCACATATATATTGCTAATGGTTCACATATGTTTGTTACTCATGTTGGTCCCATTTCTACCCCTATTATTTATGTTTCTGACACGCATCTTGTTCCTAACTTATCTCTAAATCTTCTTTCTATTGTCAACTTGTTGAATGCGGTCTTATCTTAACCTTTTCTCACGAAGGATGTGATGTGTAGGATCAAAAAGCGGGCCAACTAGTTGGGATTGGGCATAAAGTTGGTCGTTTTTTTAAGCTTACATCTCTACATGAGCCCAACTCATGCATTAATCAATTGCTTGTTATTGTTGTGCCTTCCAGTATTTAGTATTCTCCTCTCGGTCATACATCTTTATTTTGTGTCTAGTCTTTATCTTCTAGTGGTTGTTTAGGAGATGTTAAATTTGAATTGTTTGATTGTATGTCTTGTCAATTGGGAAAACAGAAAGCTTTACCTTTTCATAGAGGTGATTCTTTGTCTTCGACACCTTTGGATTTGGTTCATTATGATGTTTGGGGTCTTGCTCTTGTTCCCACTAAGGGTGGATCTTATTATTTTGTAATCTTTATTGATAATTATAAACGATACACATGACTTTATCTGTTAAATTATCACTCTGAGTTACTTAATAGTTTTCGTGAATTTAAGCAGATGATCAAAACTCAACTTCAGGAACAAGGTCTAGAGGTGCTAGAGGGCAGAATGTCAACAAGGTGGAGATTGCTGCTAATCTTATTCATAAACCAACTGGGATACGAATCTTTTGCACTGAAGAAAGGACTCAACTTCAAAACAAGAATTGCGCTCTTCAATTATTGTGTGCAAAATTGTATTAGATCAAACTGAGGGAACAACAAGAGTTGATCAGGAATCAGAGAAAATTGCGGGTTGGTACAGGAGCTTGTGCAAAAAAGATCCGGACCTACAATTACAAGGACAATAGGGTTTCTGACCACAGGCTGAAAATGAACTTTGAGCTAACATCATTTCTTGATGGTGATATTGAGACAATTGTTCAGGTACATTTGCTTCAAAATCCGCCAGGATGCCCATCCCGTCCATCCCCAAACAACACTCGTTAATAAATGAAAAAGAGAAAAAGAAAAATCATCTTGATTATTTCATCAGCTAATTTCTATATTTTTTATTATGTGGTGAAACTTTCCAAAAATAATTTTCATAATACCAAGATTGCTTGTGTTGTTAAGGTTAAGCCCACTTACATCTATTCTTGCAGTCTTGTGCTACTATGGAACAAAAAGAATTATTAGAAGAACTTGTAGAATCTATGTCAATGACTGCTAGCTGATTTTACATCACTCTTGGATAGTTCCAGGATCTAGATTGGGAGTGGGATGGCTCTCTTGATGTGAAAATTCACAAAAAAACATAGATGCTGATGAGGTTTGCTATCAATTTTCGTCTTCGGGTATATTGTGATGACATCCTCAGCTTGTCCACGCCCCTGCCCCCGCGGTTTTAAGACCATGTAACATATTGGATATGCTTAGAATAGAACCAGTGAGATTGCCATTATCAAGTATGATTGCAATGTAATCGTACTATAATAATAGCTTTTTGCAATGAATGAGCCGAGCCTGTCTACATTGTAGATGTAATGAAAATAAATAAATAAATCAAAACTCAGTTTGATCGCACCATTAAAACCTTTCGTTCCGATAATGCTATGGAGTGTAAGGCTACCTCATTCATTGAAGAACTTAAACAGGTAGACATTTTGTCTCATCGACCATGTCCTTACACCTCCCAATAGAATGGCAGTGCAGAACGTAAGCATCATCACATTCTTGACATTGTTCATTCTCTCCTTCTGTCTGCCTATCTCCCTGAATCTTTTTGGGGAGAAGCTGCTTCACACTATTAATGGGGTTCCATCTCCTATTATCTCTTATCATTCTCCCTATGAACTATTAATGGGGTTCCATCTCCTATTATCTCTTATCATTCTCCCTATGAACCTTAGATGTACAAATCTACGGCCCTCTGATCCTATTAGTGGATCCTTTCGGTGTCACCGTACCTGTTTCAATACCGACTGTCTCACTCGTTCCACTTAACATATTTGTAATTACAATATCAATATAGTTATCAAATTTAATAATTAATCATGCACTAATGCATGCAAATGATGCACCCCAAAGTGCCTCGGTAACTCCAATTACCGTCCTATCCACTCACACACTAGCACTTTTGTTTTAAGGATCACATTTCCTCTCTAAATTCCCAAATTCAATCACATTAATCACAATTAGGATTAAGCAGGTCAAACACATTGACCGGGGGCTCATTTTCACACATTTCGACCCCGAATCCTAAAAACTGCACTTCCGGTATTTTATACATTTCGCACCGGACATTATACTCATGTGCATTCAAAAGTCACATTATCACATCAAACATTATTTAAAACTGCAACATGCAAAATTTCAGGTCATTTGGATTAAAGTTCACAAATATGATAATAACATTTAGAAATCAGGGTTTCGGCGTTAACGGCACCCCTTTCCAATTTTTATCGTATTTTTTATTTAAAATCGCTACACTTAATCTTACACACACATTTAATCATGCAATTTCAGCCCCTAATTGAACCTTTAAATTACTCATTTCACTCTCATAATTTCGGTTCCAACCTAGCCCTAAAAAACATACCGAATATTTCAAATAGCTATTTTTTTACATTTTTTCCATCTTTATTTTAATACCCATTTGGAACCTATCTTTAATAGCCCGTTAATTATGCTAAATATATTTAATTACAATCATACAAAATCTGTTTTAACATTAACTAAATTAGCTCATGAAATTTGAATTAAAACAACTCATTAAAATAAAATAAGGCAGCTCATGTATTTAAATTAAAACAACATATTCATTAAAGCATGCTAAAATAGCCCACACATATATAACAACATATATCTTAAAATTAATCACAACGTACAATTAAATTGAGTCACATATTTTTCTTGCTCACGGTTCAAATAGACCCACACACGTATATTTTTTTTTCATTTTTTCCTTTCTTCCTTTTTTTTTCTCTTTCTTTTTTGCCCTTTTCTCTCTTGCTCACCTCACTCTCTCGGCTCCCAGCTGATCAGAACACACACACACTTTAGGTTCTCTATTAAACACACACACACACACACACACACCCCTTTTATATTTATTTAACACACACACACTTTACACCATTAAACACACACTTACACACGGCATCCCTTTATTTTTATTTTAAAAACATGTGTAAAGTTAGGTGAATAATTACACTTGCTCCCCCCAAATTTTTAAATAAATTTAAAATCGACCCACTAATATTTTTACACATGAAATTCCTATAAATGGGTCTCACTAATACATCACTAACAAGGTCCACTTACCCAATGTATGCTCACATACATCATGACTATGAAGGATTTACTTTAATTAACCCGTTAATAATTTTGCATAATTACACTTTAGCCCACAAAATTATATTAATATGCATGCAATGCGTAATTGGATCTCACAACTCTCCCCCACTAATAAAAATTTCGTCATCGAAATTACTTACCTGCACTAAACAAATGTGGATTTTGAGCCCGCATACTCTCCTCAGTCTCCCAGGTTGCTTCCTCTACTGAGTGACTACGTCACAAAACCTTAACCAACGGTATCGTCTTTGTACGTAATACCTTCTCCTTCCTACCCAAAATTTGAACCGGGTGCTCTACATAAGTCAAATCCTCAGCTAATTCCATCGGTTCGAAAGTCAACGCATGTAATGGGTCAGACATGTACTTCTGTAGCATAGACACATGGAATACATCATGCAATCTGGACAACTCTATTGGTAACTTCAATCGGTAAGCAACAGCTCCAATCCGTTCCACAATGCTGTACGGACCAATATACCAAGGAGCCAACTTCCCTTTCCTACCAAAACGAATGATCCCTTTCCAAGGTGATACCCGTAAAAACACTCGATCACTCATCTTGAATTCCAAGTCACGTCGGCGATTGTCAGCATAACTTTTCTGTCTGCTCTGTGCACTCCGTAATCTCTCTTGTATAACTTTAATCTGATCAGCAGTCATTTGCACAATCTCTAGACCCAATAACTTCTTCTCACCCACTTCACTCTAGCACTTTGGGGTCCTACACTTCCTCCCATACAAAGCTTCATATGGTGCAATTTCAATTGAACTTTGGTAATTGTTATTAAAAGCAAATTCAATCAAAGACAAATAATTATCCCAGTTACCTTGAAGGTCCATGACACAAGCTCTCAGCATGTCCTTCAATGTCTGGATAGTACGCTCTGTCTGTCCATCTGTTTGTGGGTGGAACGTTGTACTAAACTTTAAAGTAGTGCCCAACACAGTCTGTAAGCTTGGCCAAAACCTCGAAGTAAAGCGTTGATCCCTGTCAAAGACAATAGATACAGATACACCATGCAATCTCACAATCCCATCAATGTATAATCTAGCAAGCCTGTCAAGAGCATATGACATTTTAATAGCTAGAAAATGAGCAGACTTCGTCAACCTATCAATTATCACCCATATAGCCTCATGTCCTTTCTGTGAACGGGACAAATTACTCACAAAATCCATAGTAATATGCTCCTCTCACTTCCATTCTGGAATTGGTAGTGGCTGTAATAACCTGGCTGGTCTTTGATGCTCAGCCTTCACCTGTTGACATACCAAACATCGAGCCACAAACTCAGCCTTCACTCGTGACCTGAGAGAGCATTATTGGTGGCCTGGAATGAAACAAGACTTCCTCCAGAATCTCTCTTTTTGACCTTGCATCATTAGGCACACATAACCGAGAACCAAATAACAAAACATCATCAGCATCAATAATAAAATCAGTTTTCACTCCACTCTTCACCTCTTTCTTCAATTTCTCAATTTGGAGATCAAACTGTTGTGCCTCTCTAATCCTATCCACTAGCACTGGTCTCAAAGTCAATGTAGCAAGTAAAGTTGTAATCTCTCCTATCTCCAACTTCACTCTCAATGATTTAAAATCCACAAATAAACCCCTCCGAATTACTCGCAAACTAGCCAATCTATCTGATGATTTCTGACTCAAAGCATCTGCCACAACATTTGCTTTCCCCGGTTGATAATAAATAGTGCAGTCATAATCTTTAATAAGCTCAATCTAGCGCCTCTGCCTCAAGTTTAGCTCTTTCTAGGTAAATAGATATTTCAGACTCTGGTGGTCTGTATAAATCTCACACGTAACCCCATATTAAAAATGTCTCCATAACCTCAGTGCAAACACAATAGCTGCAAGCTCTAAATCATGGGTGAGATAATTGCACTCATGAGGTTTCAACTGTCTAGAGGCATAAGCAACCACTCTACTATGTTGCATCAACACACAACCCAACCCTTGATGTGAGGTATCACTATAAACTACGAAACCATCAAAACCTGACGGGATGGTCAATACTGGTGCAGTCGTCAATCTGGTCTTTAGCTCCTGAAAACTCTGCTCATATCTATCAGACCATTCAAACTTCACACCCTTTCAAGTCAATCAGGTCAAAGGCATAGCTAAAATGGAGAAATTTTGTACAAATCTCCGATAGTAACCTGCCAATCCCAGAAAATTTTGAATTTCTGTCAATGTTCTCAGTCTCTCCTAGTTAACTACAGTATCAACCTTAGCTGGATCAACACATACACCTTCACCAGAAACTATATGCCCCAAAAACACAACCCTGTCCAACCAAAATTCACATTTGCTGAATTTGGCAAATAATCGCCTATCCCTCAAACTTTGTAGGACCACCCTCAAATGTTGCATATGCTTCTCTTTACTGTGAGAGTATATCAATATATCATCAATGAACACTATCACAAATGAATCAAGATATGGCTGGAATATTCGATTCATCAAATCCATAAATAGAGTAGGAGCATTTGTCACACCAAAAGGCATCACCAGAAACTCATAGTATCCATACCTGGTCCGAAAAGCAGTCTTCGATATATCACTATCCCTTACTTTCAACTGATGATATCCTGATCGATGATCAATCTTTAAAAACGCCCAGGCACCTTGTAACTAGTCCAACAAATCATCAATACGCGGCAATGGATACTTGTTCCGGATAGTCACTCTATTCAACTGTCTATAATCAATACATAACCTCATAGTGTCATCCTTCTTCTTTACAAATAATACTGGTGCACCCCAAGGAGATACACTAGGCTGTACAAATCCCCCAATCTAACAAATCCTGCAACTGGATTTTAAGTTCCTTCAATTCAGTTGGAGCCATCCTGTATGGAGTAATAGATATGGGACTAGTTCCTGGCACAAGCTCAATGGTAAATTCCACCTCTCGTTCCACTGGTAACCTTGATAACTCTTTAGGAAACACATCAACAAATTCACTAACCACAAGAATATTCTTCAATTCATGAGTACCATTCTGAGTATCTTTCACATAAGCCAAGTACCCATAGCATCCTTTTCTAAGTAATTTCTTGGCCTTAATTGCTGATATCAAATTCCTCGACTCAGGACGTCGCTCTCCAAAAAACCAAAACAAAGGAACATGTGGAATTCTAAATACTATTTCTTTACGAAAACAATCAATAGTAGCATGATATGCAGACAACCAATCCATTCCTAAAATCACATCAAAATCTTGGAAGTCAAGAGGTAACAGGTTTGCAAGTAATTCTCTATTACCCACTTGAACTAGACACTCCCTATATACTACCCTGGTCGTCACACAGTCATCCATTGAAGTAGCTATAGTTAAGCCACAATCTAATGGAGTAGGTCGTCTATTAACATGCATGGAGAATGGCAGGGATATAAATGATCGTGTGGCACCTGAATCTATCAGTACTCGTGTCTGCGGACCAAAAATAGACATCATACCTGTAACCACATCCGGGGGTCGCCTGAGCATCCCGCTGGGTCAGCACAAAGACACGTCCACTAGCCTTAGGTCTGCTCGGTCCACTGCCACCAGCACTATCACCTCCAATGCTGCCTCCTCGTCCTCGACCCCTGTCACTTGCTGCTCCTTGAGACACCGTAGGTACACTGCCTATCGATAAACTCTGGGTAGAATATTGTGGACAATCTCTTTGCATGTATCCCTCCTGACCACATACAAAGCAACGTCGTGAGATAGCAACTCCTGGTCCTCCCATAGGACAGTTCCGTACAATGTGCCCAACCTGCCCATAACGGTAACTAGTAACTGTACTCCCTTGAGACTACCCCATCTCTCGACCTGGTGCAAAGAAAGATGATCCACTCACTCCCTGTCCTCAACTTTGGAATGAGACTCCTGACTTCTTCTTACTTACACCCTTCGGAAACATTCCTCTCCAGGCTCTGCTAAAGAAACTTTCCTTGGAACCCTGTCCACTTGGCTCATATCTTCCTCTTTTTGCCTGTTCACTTGCACTTTCCATTTCTTGCAAATCAGCTTCCACAATCAGGGCTTTGTTGTATAATTCTGAAAATGTGGTCAACTCCAGCATCAAAATACGAGATTTATTTCCCCCTCATCTGCGACAAGAGAAGGCATAAATCTAGACAAAGTACTAAATTTACTCTCGTACTCCAACACTGACTGATTCCCTTGCTGCAGATGTAAAAATTGATTTTGTTTCTAATATCGATAACTCGAGGAAAAATACTTCTTGTCAAAAGCATTTGTAAACTGTCGCGCATGTGGGAACTCTAGAAACTGAACTGGCCTCCTCTTTAGTGCACACTGACAGCAATGCTCTCTCCATAGCCTCCAACCAATACGGGCCTCCTCTGCTAACATAAAAGTGGCCAACAACAATTTATCCTCCTCACCAACTCCCATCACTTTGAATATCTTCTCGATGCGTCGTAACCAATTTTTTGCCTCCAATGGACCTGCAGTTCACGTAAATATTGGTGGATCAAACTTTTTAAACTGCTCGTATGATGTACCCTTGGGTCTTATTGTTTTCACTCGCGTTGCATATTGCTCAAAGTACTTAGTTACTGTTTCCCTCAGTTGCCTAGCCTCCCGATCACCTGGTTCCTCTTCCACCTAGGGTCGTTTTTCCCTATCTCCAGCCCGAGCAGATGACCCTTCTCCCTTCATGTATCACTGTAAAACATGTGAATGTCGCATATGGGTAATGATAACATGCAATATATATTTCACACACTCACACGGACCTCTAACACCCTACCTAAACAAACCAATCCCTAAGTCCACTGTCACACTAGACTCAACTCAACTACCAAATTATAAACTTTAGCTTTGATACCAACTAAATTGTCACACCCCATCCCGGTCTCCCAAGGATGCGATGCGACTAAATTTTTTATACACCTGTGAACAATTATTATAAGTTGGACTAATCAAACATGATATAATCTCACAGGTGCAACAACAATACTCATCACCTTAGTTATTAGGCATGATAGTAAAACCAGTTTGATAACCTGTACTATATATAAACATCTGTACCAATTATTTATTTTCTAGGTTATAGACATAAACAAAATCCCACACCCACATAGCATACATCTCAAAGTATGTTTGCTAAGTCTATTTACAAATATATATTAATAACCGGTCATAATAATCTCTCACAAAGATAATACACAGCCCAACGGTTAGTCATACCGACACTCAACCTGAGTGGTATCACACTAACGTTGCACAAGACTCAATCAATTGGACAGTGAACCGGTCTGCATTCTCCTCTATAGTACCTGAAAGAAGAAACTATAGGGGTGTGAGCTAAACCACGAGCTCAGTGAGTATACATGCAGTATATGAAATGAAAATGATAGTAATACACTGAAGTAGATAGATACTACGTAGATATACGTATCAAACAACAACATCAATCCAATTCCAAAGAATTTACAAGTCCACATCCACACTACCTCTCATTGGGTAATCGATCCCACATGAATTTGTGTCTCCCAAACCTCCTGAAAATACCACAGTGCTAGCACATCACTGCACGCCCAGTGACCAGGCATCGACGCCCCCGTCTCAAACAATGCGCCACATTCCATAATACATAATACACAATACAAAGCATCATCCAATCACATAAGCACGTAACACATAATCCTGAAGAATTACTATTAAATTCTATCATCTACTATCATCTGATAATAGCATTTCCAAAACATATAAAAATATACACCCACCTCAGATATACAAATCTACGGCCCTCCAATTCTATTAGTAGATCCTTTCGGTGTCACCGTACCTGTTTTAATATCGACTGTCTCACTCGTTCCACCTAACACATTTGTAATTACAATATCAATATAGTTATCAAATTTAATAATTAATCATGCACTAATGTATGCAAATGATGCACCCCAAAGTGCCCCGGTAACTCCGATTACCGTCCTATCCACTCACACACTAGCACTTTTGTTCTAGGGATCACATTTCCACCCTAAATTCCCAAATTCAATCACATTAATCACAATTAGGATTAAGCAGGTCAAACACATTGACCGGGAGCTCAATTTCACACATTTCGACCCTGAATCCTAAAAATTGCACTTCCGGTATTTTATACATTTCGTACCGTATATTATACTCATGTGCATTCAAAAGTCACATTATCACATCAAACATTATTTAAAACTGCTACATGCAAAATTTAAGGTCATTTGAATGAAAGTTCACACATGTGATAATAACATTAGAAATTAGGGTTTCGGCGCTACCGACACCCCTTTCCAATTTTTATCGTACTTTTTATTTAAAACCGTCACACTTAATCTTACACACACATTTAATCATGCAATTTCAGCCCCTAATTGAACCTTTAAATTACCCATTTCACTCTCATAATTTCGATTCCAACCTAACCCTAAAAAACATACCAAATATTTCAAATAGCCATTTTTTTTACATTTTTTCCATATTTATTTTAATACCCATTTGGAACCTATATTTAATAGCCCGTTAATTATGCTAAATATATTTAATTACACTCATACAATATCTGATTTGACATTAACTAAATCAGCACATGAAATTTGAATTAAAACAACCCATTAAAATAAAATAAGGCAGCTCATGTATTTAAATTAAAACAACCTATTCATTAAAACATGCTAAAATAGCCCATACATATATAACAACATATATTTTAAAATTAATCACAACGTACGATTGAATTGAGTCATACATACCTTTCTTGCTCACGTTTCAAATAGACCCATGCACGTATATTTTGTTTTTCCTTTCTTCCCTTTTTTTTTTCTTTCTTTTTTTCCCTTTTCTCTCTTGCTCACCTCACTATATCGGCTCCCAGCTGATCAGAACACACACACACACACACCCCTTTTATATTTATTTAACACACACACACACTTTACACCGTTAAACACACACACACTTACACACGGCACCCCTTTATTTTTATTTTAAAAAACATGTGTAAAGTTAGGTGAATAATTACACTTGCTCCCCCCAAATTTTTAAATAATTTCAAAATCGACCCACTAATATTTTTACACATGAAATTCCTATAAATGGGTCTCACTAATACATCACTTACAGGGTCCACTTAACCAATGTATGCTCACATACACCATGGCTATGAAGGATTTACTTTAATTAACCCGTTAATAATTTCGTATAATTACACTTTAACCCACAAATTATATTAATATGCATTCAATGCGTAATTGGGTCTCACACATATAGCATTACTCAATTTTATATCCCAAATTAGTGTGGGTGATTGGATTAGTTGGGTCCACTAATTTTATCAAACAGTCAAGGCATAAGATTTTGATGCATTATTTGAGATACAAAATTTAGTAAACAAATTTGGACCGCATACTTTTATCCAAAAATAAAATAAAAAAAATGCATTGGAAGGAATGTCGCTCCTTTTTTAGTGAGACCCTCTCAATTGTAAGAAAGTTTCATAAAATTGCTTGTTTGTAGAATTTGAAAATGAGATGTTAATTCCATTTTTGTATGTAACAATTCAAGCTGACTTATTATGTGAGTGAGATACCTTTAACATTAAAACCTAATATAGCACGGGGCTTATATTCAGGGGGATGCTATCTACTTTTTTGGGCACTTAGGATGATAATAGGTAGGGGTGTCTATGGGTCAGGTCATTTACGGGTCTAGTTATTTGACATGAAAAAAATAGATTCGAAGTTCGATAGATCCAATAGTTGGCTTGCGCAAGCCTCAGTCCAATATTTTTCAAAAAAAGACTTAAGCTTGCTCTCAAACCTATTATCCAGCCCGAATCATGGTCCATTAGTCTGCCCACAAAATCTTGCCCCATTAGCCCGCCCACCCGCCTAGCACAACTTGCCCATCTAGCCTGTCTGCCCTTCCACCAAATTGTTTGAAAAAACTTGACTATTAAAACTTAGAAAATTTGGTGGCAATATATGACTCTACTGTATTTAAATAAAATTATTCATTATTTATTTTTCGTCCATTTTGATTCTACTTTTAATTCAAAACTATAATTTTTAAAAATATTAAGTTGAAAATATTTTAAATGAAATTGTGTATATATAAAAAAAAGCCCGCTCAGCACGCCTGCCTGATGAGTGGCGGGTTGGGCTGCGGGTAGCCTATCCTTACTCAAAGCCTGCCTCGGCCAGCCCGATAACTTACCTGGATAAAGGCTTGGGCTTACACTACCCACACCCGGACCGATAAAATTTTGCAGGCCTAACTCGATCTGGCTCATTGACACTCCTAATAGCAGGATCCAAATATCAGAATTTATGCAATACAATAGAACTTTTTTTTTGGTTTAATGGTCAGGGGTGTTGGGCCAGTTTATATCCATCTAAACTAATTATCTTCTCGATCCGATCAAAGGTAAGTTATTCACTCCGAGACTAGAGTATCCACGACAGTTGCCAAGAATCTAATATATATTCAAGTTCATTAAAAAGCTCAAGGAATTGGTTCCAGACCCAATATACCACGAGTTTTATACGTCTACTAGCTCTTGGCAAGTTTTTTTCAACTACCTCACTCTGAATTGATGAAAAAAAATGTGTTTGTGACATAAAGTTGTGCTTGTAATCATATACTATTAATCACCATAAACCACAGAATGCACAATGAACTGGGTATTTTTCTGTTCGTTGCTAATACTCTTTGGCGACATTTTTTTTTATGATAGATCTAAAAAATTAATAAATTCTTATTAAGAGCAAGAAGAATCATATCTTGCAAAAGGGCAAGTTTGCAGAAATAGGGTTAATTTGAGAATGTATTTTAAAAAAATGCTAGCTTGAAGAGTACTGAGGGATTTCGGGTAACCAAAAATCTAAATCACGAAGAACATAACACCAATTGAACACAAATAATATTGATCTTCTAAAAATAAGACTTACTGACACTGTGATGCTAATGCTACTGAGATTTTCTTATAAATCCAAAAAAGTAACAACCATTAATGTTAACTCAAATAATAGAATGGTAAAATCAAACATGCTATTCAAACACAACCAATCCTAGTCTAGGACTCAATGGTGGACTCTTACAATGAAAAAAGTCTCAAACTTTGACTTGGTAAAGAGTTGTATGAACTCTCAATATGAAATGCATGAATTCTCTCATCTCTAAAATCCCGGCTCGCGAGGTGTCTTTCTTGCAGTAGGGTTCCAAAATTCATATCGAACCAGGCTTGATCCTCGATCTTTTATTGTCTCTATCTACCGAATTGTAGCTTGTCTCAATTGGATCCGCATAACGACTTCTCTTTGGATGTATATAGCTCAACAATTCTTTCTTGTTAACAGTTGCATCAATATATGAGAATTGTCCCTGATTATTCCCTTGAAAATCTGGTTTGAATACCAGATGAATACCACACGTCTTCACTTCTAGAGATGAGCTCATTTTGATAGAGACCTCTATTCTTTCTCCACCTTTTATTGTGTGTTCAAAAGAACTTTGTGGTATATAACTCACCCAATACTAATCTTTTTGGGTCATTGGAAAACGAGGGAATGTAGAATGAAGTATCCATTCAGAACTATGNTGACAACAAACTCCCAAGATCAGCTGGAATATCTCCGTCAAACAAATTACAGTTGCTGAGATTCAGAGAATTTAAGGACCATAAACCCGAGATGGAGGATGGTAGAAATCAGCGAGGATGAGGAGATCTTCTTGATGACACACTAGACAAAATGAGTGAATACCAAGATTTGGTTGGTAAATTTCTGTTACATCCTCGTAATGATAAATTGGTTAGGTTCTTCAAAAATCTACAAGAAAAGGGCAATTGTTTAAGAGTAGTTCCATCTGCAAGCAACTCTTTGAGGCACTGCATATTCCCCAAATCATCAGGCAATTCTTTTAGATTTGAGCAGCCATTGAGATTTAGATATTCAAGTGACTTTAGGCCACAAATGTTGCCTGGGAGATCTCTATGGCTTTTGCAATCTTTCAAACTCAAGCAAGCCAGCCAGTCCAGAAGTCCAATTGATGGGTGAACCTTAAATAGAGTTGAACAACCTTCAAGTAACAATGTTTGCAGCATTGGTACCCCATNAAATTAATAAATTCTTATTAAGAGCAAGAAGAATCATATCTTGCAAAAGGGCAAGTTGGCAGAAATAGGGTTAATTTGAGAATGTATTTAAAAAAAATGCTAGCTTGAAGAGTACCGAGGGATTTCGGGTAACCAAAAATCTAAATCCCGAAGAACATAACACCAATTGAACACAAATAATATTGATCTTCTAAAAATAAGACTTACTGACACTCNGTCTGGGGTTTTCGTTAAGAATTTAGAGTGACTGAGATTGAGGACTTTTAGATGTCTGAGAAACTAATATATTCAAGAAAATGAATAAAATAAAATTAGTCTTCCCATAAAGACAAACTATGCAATTTGTATGAATCTTAAAGAAATAATGATATTATACAAAATTTCAATAACTTNAAAATGAATAAAATAAAATTAGTCTTCCCATCAAGACAAACTATGTAATTTGTATGAATCTTACAGAAAGAATGATATTGTACAAAATTTCAATACCTTGATATCTGGCCAAAGTTTTTTGATTTTGCTGTGTCGCATGTCTAGGACAACAAGATTCTTCAGATGAAAATTGGATGGTAAATGTTTCAAAGGGCAATAATGCCAATAGAGCCACCTTAACAATCCAAATAGATGTTCAAAGCTTCCGTTAAGATAGACATTATTAATTTGAAGCAATCTTAATTTTTCCATCCTTGCAAATGCTTTAGTCCTCAAATGTATATGCTTTAAGAGCGGCAATCCTAGGACAATACCTTCAATTGCATCTGTTCCCTAAATTTTATAAAGAACAAGAACTTATTTCACAAGTAATTTGCAAGATATAGACAATAGAAAGGGAGACGAATGTGTGTGTGAATGTATATATATACAGAGAGAGAGAGAGAGAGAGAGAGAGAGAGTGTGTGTGTGTGCGAGTGAGTATTCAAAGCTATATGAAAAGTGTTAACATTGAAAGAATGATGTCTTACCTTGTGGGTTTCTAGTACGTCACATACATCTTCATGATACCATAGTCTGCTACGTTTTTCAGGCTGTTTAAAAGATTCTTCACGAATTATTTNTCTTACCTTGTGGGTTTCTAGCACGTCACATACATCTTCATGATACCATAGTCTGCTACGTTTTTCAGGCTGTTTAGAAGATTCTTCACGAATTATTTCCCTTCCCATGTCCCGAATTAAGTCATGCATCCTTAATTCATTGTGTTCATTAACTTTTAATAAACATCTATTAATCAGAACACTAATTCCGATTTCTGAGAAGAAACCACAACCATCCAATATGTTGATGACATAGTCTTTATCCANAATTCATTGTGTTCATTAACTTTTAATAAACATCTATTAATCAGAACACTAATTCCGATTTCTGAGAAGAAACCACAACCATCCAATATGTTAATGACATAGTCTTTATCCATACCGATAAAAAAACATGCAATATCAAGGAAGATATCCTTTATTTTATCATCATCTAGTGCATCAAAACTTATTCTTAGTTTTTTTTGAATTTGACAAGGAGGCACTTGTTTTAATTTCTCAGATGCACTTCTCCATACTCGTATGCTTTTTGCATTCAAATAAGAACCCAAAACCTCAAGAGCTAATGGAAGCCCTTTGGTATAGGTTACTATGCCATTTGAAAGATCCAAATAATCTTCTAAAGGCATGGCTTGTTTAAAGGCATGCCAACTGAAGAGTTCCAGAGACTCGTCGTATTTCAACCCCTTAGCCTCATATTTCTCATCTACTTTAACTTTGTTCAACAATTGCTCATCTCTAGTAGTCATAATGATTCTACTCCCTGGACCAAACCAATCACGGTT
>CAUOFW020003536.1:23863-49860 GCA_963454935.2 Ilex paraguariensis | reverse complement strand
GATAAATAGAGATAAAAAGAGCACAAGGAAGGTTAGCATGGGTTACCCATCTGTGACATTTTGCAAATCCCACCCAGATATATCGGCAACTTCAGTAAGTGCAGCTTTCCAAATCTCCACCTTCTCAATTTCGGCCACAAAGCGCTCTGCATGCCTTGCAAATGCTTCTGCAAAGCTCCCAGTTTGTTTACGTACATCGGACGGATCAACATCGTAAAATATTGGAAGAACCAATTGTCCTCTTGTTTTCTTGCACTGGAGAATATCCACAAGCTCATCTAAACACCATGTTGAAGATGCATAGTTCTTCGAGAATATGATAATAGAAATCTTTGATCCTCGTATTGCTTTCAACAGTTCCAATGGAATTTGTTTCCCACATTGTAGTTGATCACTGT
The DNA here is from genome assembly GCA_963454935.2 of Ilex paraguariensis. NCBI lineage: Eukaryota > Viridiplantae > Streptophyta > Magnoliopsida > Aquifoliales > Aquifoliaceae > Ilex > Ilex paraguariensis. Next base: position 49,462 of record CAUOFW020003536.1, on the reverse strand, counting down.
CCATGAAAGTGTGAATACCAGCATGAATCAAAGCAGAGTAGAGATGATCAGTGAAGTTTTTGCGTGTATCTTCACCTCTAAAACTCAAGAAGACATCGTGCGTCCAGGGTGTGGAAGATGAAAATGAGAAACAAGAAGGTTCATGTTGAATGGTTTTGCCAGCCATGGAACAAGCACAAGAGAGGAGCAAATGCAAATGGATAGCTATTGGGTAAGGGATGTTTTTGTATCAGTGAAAAGTGGCCTTTTATAGGTGAAATCTCTGGCAACTCCATCAGACTCTGTTTTATTTTCTTAAAATCCCAAATGACCCGTCACAAGGGGTCAAGCCCAGCCTAATTCCTGGTAAGACTATTAATACATGCTAGTAGCTTGAGCTCAATTTGGTTTTGGTTCATTTAAATTGCAAAATAAATACACTCAAAATAGATTCTTAATTTTTTTTTTTTTTTTTTTTTTTCTGTAAAGACTCAAATCTAAGCAACCTATGGTTCGATTGGAGTACACTTGGCTTTCCGCGAAGTGTACCATATAAGCACTCAAAAAACAATTTCTTGGCATTCTGGTAATGAGGACCCCAATTACGAACCATAGGATCAATCCTCCTAAAATAATGTTCATTACTAAAAATATAGTAATACTAGATTGAGCAAATAATATGACCAAAAGCAACAATCGAATAATGTGATATTGGTATGTTAGTAATTTGGGTCCCTTAAATAATAGATTATTATGATATTTAAGAAACCCGGGTATCTCTTAATTAGAAAAGAAATACCCATTCTTAATTAGGAATATTGTGATTATTTATTTATTTATTTTTATATATATATTTTTTTGGGGGAGGAGAAAGGAGATTTGAATCTCTGAACTCCAGTTTCCACTCTTCCTCTTTAAGACAAACAGAAACTCTCTCTGGGTCTAGTTCAGCCTACCCCTTAAGCCAAAAGTGTAATAGGCCATATGAGGACAGTTCAAGACACCCAGGCGGAGCCAGAAACTAGCTTAAGGGTGAGTATTTTAAAAAAAAGTCGGTTTTATTAGGAAGTGATTAATATCTTTAGACTTCCAAAAATGACCCTATTTTTATGTATATTAATAAAACCGTGTAAATCACACATCAAAACTCCATTAAAATCTAAACAGCCCATAAATCTCGAGCTATTTTAGGATAAAACTTTTTCTCCCAATTGATAAAGGTAAGATGATATATTGATATTAATTACATTATATTTGACAAATAAACTACTTAAATTGAAAAAAGAAATTATAAACCTTATCAAAATGTGAGGTTCATTACATCTATTTATAACTAACTTTGACATGATTTTATATTTTATATCAAAATTGCAAAGCTAAAGAAGTAGGCGTAATAATACCACTAAAATCCAATTGACGGGCCTATTACAAATAATTTTTCTTTTAAATTACGAATTTAAAACCAAAAGAATAAAAAATATATAAATCAAGGCAAATTTAAAAGGTGTACTAATTATTTTTAAAAATATAGTTACATTAAGAAAAAAATTTGGAAGAGGTGTTACATAAAGTATAAAATTATATGCACAAAAAATATGCACCAAATCATTTACAGTCGTTGGATCAATAATAAAAGCTATTGATCCGACGACAACAAATAATTTGATGCACACTTTTATTATGCATGGTATTATTCTGACAGAAATCCGCAACTGTTAGCACCTCGGTCTAGGACCAGACCGAGGTCATGTCAAGATCTGAGGTCCTTGTTGCCGGTCGTTAATTTCAATTCCTTGAATTTTTTTCCTTCTCCCCGTGAGCAAGAATTCAATCAGACTTACAAAATCCTACTCCGATTGGCCATCACCATGACTTTTCACCGATCTTGATAGAATTCTGTAGAATATCCCTTTCATGACCATTCAGCAATCTTGATAGAACTCTGTAGAACATTTCTTTCACGACTATTCACCAATCTTGATAGAACTCTGTAGGACATTCCTTTCATGACTACAGTACCGAAATTCAAAATTTTGGTAAATTGATCATATTTGTAGTAGTTTTTATTATATTTATGGGTAATTTTATCATTATTGTCGTGCCCAAAAAAATGATAAAAAAAGTTATCGCAACTGTGGTGAAAACATTCACGGATATAATAAAAATATCCATAAATATGATAAATCATCCACAAAAATAATAATTTTTTGTACTTAAAAAAAGTCAAAAGTTTTTTGAGCGTACCGTAGTTAAGTACTCCTTTCATTAGTCTAACCCCTCTTTAGGGGTTGAAAGATCCACATTAGGTGTTGCTACACTCCTTCATAAGTCTAACCCCTGTTTAGGGGTTGAAAGGCCACATTAGGTGTGGCGGCTAAGGAAGATATTTTAGACTTAATTGAATTCACCTCTCCAAAGGTTTGTCCAATTAATAGGTAGATCTTCTCATCTATTAGAAATAACACTGACATCCCCTATTAATGGAGTAAATATTCGGTGTCATAGTTATACCACGTTATTATATTGATATAGTATAACAATTTTCAATAATAAGATATATGTAGGTAAGTGGATCCCACATAATTAAATAATTACTCATCCACATCATTCAGTATTTAATTATGTGGATTCACTTGCTTATACATTGTCTTATTATTAAAAGATTACACCATATCAACATTATAACATGCTGTAACCGTTACACCCAATAATTTTTCACTCAGTAGTTTAAGTCAATACCTTTCTTTATAAATTTTTCACTACTTCACTACCATATGTTAATTTCACAGTCTATTTTTTAGGGAATTTTCAATGAAGTTGATAATAAAATTTCTATTCTTGCATTAAGTATCAATGAATTTGACAGTGAAAATGGAGAGTAAAATATGAACACTCATTTTTTCTCTCTCTATCTCTCTCTATAAATTCCTATTTCATTGTCCGATTTCAAAGAATTACAAAGTAAAATTGAAAAGTGAAATTTTTGTTTCATTGTCCAAATTTAGTGAACTAAATAGTAAAATTGGACATTGAAATTCGTATTTCACTATTTAAAATTACATTATTTATATTCTCACTCTGTAATTGTCTCTCTGAAAATTTTGATAACAGTAATTTTTTACCGCCATAAACTAATTTCACTATTCAATTTTAGTGTGGATTTATTTCACTGTCACACTTCAAAAAAGTGAAATATTTATTTCACTAGTTAAATTAGACTAATTTCACAATTTGTGCTAGTGAAATTTACCAATTACACTGTCTTAGACGTTATACCAAGACAATGGAACACACCAATTTAACAATTAGTGACAGCTAATATAACTGTAACATTAGCATAATAATATTGTTGGTCCCACTTTTTATTATGGTAATATCACATCTTTGAAAGAAGAGAATAGAAAGTGAATAATTGTATATTGCTTTGGTGCACTTTTTCATATGCATGAGGAAGTGTAATTACGGTACAAGAAAGAACTAAAATATCCTAGTCTAATCGATGTAGGACAAGCTTATAAACATATATACATTAACATCCCCACTCAAATTCAAGGAGGAATCGAAGATGTCAGTTTGAGTTTGTTAACCAAATCACAGCGGTGACTAGGAGGATTAGTCTTCATGAAGATATTAGTCAATTGATTAGCAGAAACAACCAAATAAAGACAAAGAGTGCCCTCCTGTAGGTGATGACGTACAAATGACAATTGATTTCGATGTGTTTTATGCGCTCATGAAAGACATCATTGTGAGCAATTTGAATAGCACTTCGGTTGCCACAATAAAGAGGAGTACTAAATTGGTGAGGAACACTCATATCCTGTAGAAGCTAGTGAAGCCAAAGGAAGTCGGAAGTAATATCAGCAAGTGTTCGGTACTCAGCTTCAGTACTAGAGCGAACAACAACTTTCTGCTTCTTAGTCTGCCAAGATATAAGAGAATCACCCAAAAGAAAAAGAAAGTCAGTGGTAGACCGTCAATCAGTAGGGTCACTTGCCCAATCAGCATCAGAGTAAACCTGCAATGTCAATGATGAGTTATAAGAAAAATGAAGCCCATGGAACTACAATGCTTGCACCCAACAGAAGATAATTTTTCTGCGCGAGTGGAGATTATAGGGTTTTGAGGCTGGCACAAAAGACAAACCCACAAAAATTAACATAGAAACTGAAAAAGAAACTCAAGTTGAATTTGATGATTGCCTTGAGGTATGAGAAGGCACTCATTGTAAGATTCTCTCTTGATTTATTAATACATCTGTTCCTTTTATTCGGAGTCTTCTTCCAAAGTTTCAAAAGCCAAGCTTGCCTGAGATTTTTTGGCAAACTAATACAATTGTTCTAGTGATGTTGCTCTCTAGTTTCGGCTAGAATCTAAGCTCTATCAAATTCTAGCTGAAACTGATAGGGAGAGAGGGGAGGGGGGATTGAACCTTTTACCTCAAGGCAAAGTCTTCACAAGACAAGAAGTACCATTGGACCAAAGGCTCATTAGTCACAAGGGTGGTGTGGGATCAGCTTTCTTAAGTAGACCCAACTTTTAAGGATGCTGACTCCATTAAGCTATTCGCAAACTATCGAGATCGTCGTCAATTTACTCACTTTATGATGCACATTTGGGATGATTTTGAAACCACTCGAGCATCATTACTCCATCGTTTTCCTCTTTCTACACTTGTAGTTTCCCTCACAGAGCTCATTTCTGAGGAGACACAAAAAACTCGCCAAGTCCATTCCACTGATTTGGTCATGGCTGTTGCACTATTTAGCTCCTCTACTATAGCCACTCCCACTGCAGCTACTTCCTCCTATAGACCCCATCTTTTCAATGGACAATATCACTATTATAAGGAAGATGGCCACCACATCTCTAATTGTCCAAAGAAAAAGGCTAAGGATGCTAGAGATGTTTAGAAGGCTAAGTTTTCTTCATCTCATAAGCCTGTTGTTGCTGTTTCTACCAGCCTATCAGCTTCCGAATATCCCACTACATCTCCTTTTGTACTCTCTTACTATAGCGACCTTGTGGCAATTGTGACTTAGGTTCTATCTCGTACTTCCACTACCTTATTAGTCGTCTTATGTAAATCTTCTCCTTGGTTTTTCGACTCAGCCTGTTGCAATTATATGACATCCAATTCTTCCTTGGTGTTTCATAAAAAGTCTTTAAACTCGATGCCTCACATATATATTGCTAATGGTTCACATATGTTTGTTACTCATGTTGGTCCCATTTCTACCCCTATTATTTATGTTTCTGACACGCATCTTGTTCCTAACTTATCTCTAAATCTTCTTTCTATTGTCAACTTGTTGAATGCGGTCTTATCTTAACCTTTTCTCACGAAGGATGTGATGTGTAGGATCAAAAAGCGGGCCAACTAGTTGGGATTGGGCATAAAGTTGGTCGTTTTTTTAAGCTTACATCTCTACATGCGCCCAATTCATGCATTAATCAATTGCTTGTTATTGTTGTGCCTTCCAGTATTTAGTATTCTCCTCTCGGTCATACATCTTTATTTTGTGTGTAGTCTTTATCTTCTAGTGGTTGTTTAGGAGATGTTAAATTTGAATTGTTTGATTGTATGTCTTGTAAATTGGGAAAACAGAAAGCTTTACCTTTTCATAGAGGTGATTCTTTGTCTTCGACACCTTTGGATTTGGTTCATTATGATGTTTGGGGTCTTGCTCTTGTTCCCACTAAGGGTGGATCTTATTATTTTGTAATCTTTATTGATAATTATAAACGATACACATGACTTTATCTGTTAAATTATCACTCCGAGTTACTTAATACTTTTCGTGAATTTAAGCAGATGATCAAAACTCAACTTCAGGAACAAGGTCTGGAGGTGCTAGAGGGCAGAATGTCAACAAGGTGGAGATTGCTGCTGATCTTATTCATAAACCAACTGGGATACGAATCTTTTGCAATGAAGAAAGGACTCAACTTCAAAACAAGAATTGCGCTCTTCAATTATTGCGTGCAAAATTGTATGAGATCAAACTGAGGGAACAACAAGAGTTGATCAGGAATTAGAGAAAATTGCAGGTTGGTACAGGAGCTCGTGCAAAAAAGATCCGAACCTACAATTACAAGGACAATAGGGTTTTTGACCACAGGCTGAAAATGAACTTTGAGCTAACATCATTTCTTGATGGTGATATTGAGACAGTTGTTCAGGTACATTTGCTTCAAAATCTCGCCAGGATGCCCATCCCGTCCATCCCCAAACAACACTCGTTAATAAATGAAAAAGAGAAAAAGAAAAATCATCTTGATTATTTCATCAGCTAATTTCTATATTTTTTATTATGTGGTGAAACTTTCCAAAAATAATTTTCATAATACCAAGATTGCTTGTGTTGTTAAGGTTAAGCCCACTTACATCTATTCTTGCAGTCTTGTGCTACTATGGAACAGAAAGAATTGTTAGAAGAGCTTGTAGAATCTATGTCAATGACTGCTAGCTGATTTTACATCACTCTTGGATAGTTCCAAGATCTAGATTGGGAGTGGGATGGCTCTCTTGATGTGAAAATTCACAAAAAAACATAGATGCTGATGAGGTTTGCTATCAATTTTCGTCTTCGGGTATATTGTGATGACATCCTCAGCTTGTCCACGCCCCTGCCCCCGCGGTTTTAAGACCATGTAACATATTGCATATGCTTAGAATAGGACCAGTGAGATTGCCATTATCAAGTATGATTGCAATGTAATCGTACTATAATAATAGCTTTTTGCAATGAATGAGCCGAGCCTGTCTACATTGTAGATGTAATGAAAATAAATAAATAAATCAAAACTCAGTTTGATCGCACCATTAAATCCTTTCGTTCCGATAATGCTATGGAGTGTAAGGCTACCTTATTCATTGAAGAACTTAAACAGGTAGGCAATTTGTCTCATCGATCATGTCCTTACACCTCCCAATAGAATGGCAGTGCAGAACGTAAGCATCATCACATTCTTGACATTGTTCATTCTCTCCTTCTGTCTGCCTATCTCCCTGAATCTTTTTGGGGAGAAGCTGCTTCACACTATTAATGGGGTTCCATCTCCCATTATCTCTTATCATTCTCCCTATGAACTTCTCTATGGAAAGGTATCCGACTATTCTCTTTGAAAAGTTTTTGACTGTGCTTATTTTGTCTTACTCCCATCTCACGAGCATACAAAACTTGAACCTCATTCTCATCTCTGTTGTTTTCTTAGTTATGGAATTGAACATTTGGGTTATTAGTGCTATGACCCCATAACCAAACGTCTTCAAATCTCCCGACATGTTCATTAATGGGAACACAAGGTCTTCACTAGTATTTCTCAGTTCTCATTCCATACTTCATCATAATCTCCTATTTTCACTAAGCCATCCATAGATCTTTTCTTAGAATTTTCTTCTGATATAGGTACAGCAAGCTCATCAGGTGATAATTCAATGACTGCTCCTCACAAATATGGACCATCAATGATAGGGTAAGAATATCCTTTGGCGAACTTTCAACCATCCTTCTATGACATTCTGATCTGCTCTAGCCATCCTCCGATGAACTTCTGGCCATCCTCCGACGAGTTTTCAACCAGCTCCAACCACTTTTTCCACTATGGCTTCTCTAAATAATGTAGCTCGCCTTATAGAGATTGTGTTGGACAACACCAACTACAATGCTTGGGCCCAACAAATGCAATTTTTTTTGCATTGGCTGAGATTATGGGGTTTTAAGACTAGCACAAAAGAGGAACCTACAAAAATTAAATAGAAACTAACAAAGAAACTTAAGCTGAATTTGATAATCGCCTTGAGGCATGGGCAGACACTCATTGTAAGATTCTTTCTTAGTTTATTAATAACTCTGTTCCTTCTATTTAGATTCTTCTTTCTAAATTTTAGAATGCCAAGCTTGCCTGGGATTTTTTGGCAAACTGATACATTTGTTCTAGTGATGCTGCTCTCCAGTTTTAGGTAGAATCTAAGTTTTATCAAATGCGGTAGGAACTTGACCAGTCTATTCATGCTCAAGTTAATAGTGTTTCGGATCAGTTTTCCCAAGCAGACCCAACTTTTAAGGATGCTGACTCCAATAAGCTCTTTGCGAACAATTGAGATCGTTGTCAATTTATTCACATTATGATGCACATTCGGGATGATTTTGAAACCATTCAAGCATCATTACTCCATCATTATCCTCTTCCTATATTTGAAGTTTCCCTTACAGAGCTCATTTATGAGGAAACATGTCAAAAAATTCGTTGGATCCATTCCATCGATTTGGTCGTGGCTGCTACACTGTCTAGCTCCTTTACTAAAGCCATTCTCTCTGCAACTGCTTCCTCCTATAAACCATGCCTTTTCAATGAACAACATCATTATTGTAAGGAAGATGGCCACCGCATCTCTAATTGTCCAAAGAAAAAGGATAAGGATGCTAGATGTGCTTAGAAGGTTATGTTTTCTTCATCCCATAAAGCTTGTTGCTGCTGTTTCTACTAGCCCATCAGCTTTCGACTACCCCCTGCATCTCCTTTGTCCTCTCTTACTACAGTTGACCTTGAGGAAATTGTGACCCAGGTTTTATCTCCTACTTCCACTGCCTTATTAATCTCATTAGGTAAATTTTTCTCCTCAGTTTATCGACTCAGCCTATTGCAATCATATGACAATTGATTCTTCCATGGTGTCTCAAAAGAACTTGAAAAAAAAAGAATATAACGTGAATATCAACTGTATATTTCTTTGGTGTACTTTTTCATATACATAGGGAGGTGAATTTATACTATAAGAGAATAATAAAATATCCTAGTCTAACTAATGTGGGACAAAGATAAACATATACACATTAACATCCCCCTCAAACTCAAGGTGAGATCGAAGATGTCAATTGGAGTTTGCAAACTAAATCACGGTGACGACTAGATGGATAAGCTTTCATGAAGATATCAGTCAACTGATCAGCCGAAGTAATCAAAAAATGACGAAGAGTACCCTCCTGTAGGTGATGACGCACTAAATGTCAATCTATCTTGATGTGTTTTGTATGCCCAAGAAATTCATCATTATGAGCAATCTGAATAGCACTGCGATTGTCAAAATAAAGAGGAGTACTAGACTGGTGACAAACACCCATATTTTGTAGAAGCCAACGATACCAAAGGAGCTCGAAAATAGTATCAACAAGTGCTAGGTACTAAGCTTCAGTACTAGAGTGAGCAATAACTGTCTGTTTCTTACTCCGCCAATATATAAGATAGTCACCAAAAAAAAAAAAAAAAAAGAAAGCCAGTAGTAGACCGCTAGTCAGTAAGATCACTTGCCCAATCAGCGTTAGAGTAAACTTGCAACATAAAAGATGAGTGAGAGGATAAATCAGATAACGGGTAGCATTTGGCAGAAGTTCTCCATCCGTAGGATAGAGTCTAATGTTGGTCTCTAGGGTGCAATCAGTTGTCTTACATTCAGTAAAACTTGCACGAGAGAGAAGGTCAGAAGCATACTTGGCTTTGGTCAAATAGTAGCCATTAGAGGATTGTGACACCTCTAGTCTGAGAAAGTGACTGAGAGAGCCCAAGTCTTTCATTTCAAAGTGCTAACTCAAAAATTGCTTAAGTTCATGAATGCCAGAAGGATCATCACCAGTAATGATGATATCATCAACATAAAATAGCAGAATAGTAATACCATCATCAGTATGACGAATAAAAAGAGCAAAATCATAGAGGTTAGAAGCAAACTCATGTTGTGCAATAATAGAGCTAAATTTGGCAAACTAGGCACGTGGAGCTTGCTTAAGCCCATATAATGCATGTCAAAGGCGACTCACCTTACCAGGAGGATGAGGACACCACTAGGGAGGCTGCATATAAACCTTTTCATCTAAGTCACCATGTAAGAAGACATTCTTCACATCCATCTGAAACAGAGGCCATTGGCATGCAGAGGCTACGACCAAGAGAAAACGAACAGAGTTAATGCTAGCAATAGGAGCAAATATCTCCTCATTGTCAATGCCATACTCCTATGTAAAGCCCTTGACTACCAGACAAGCTTTATATCGCACCTTAGAATTATTAGAATTGGTTTTTCTCTTATGTTCCCAACTATTGCCTTTCTAGGAGACAAATCAACCAAATTCCAAGTATGAGTTTTGTGAAGGGCATCAAGTTCTTCAGACATAACTTGCTGCCAAAGAGGGTCAGAAAAGCCTCGCGATAATTGTGAGGTTCATGAAGTGTAGCAAGAGTGGAAAAATAATGATAATTACTAAGATAAATAGGGGGAGCCCTTACCCTATTGGAACAATGAACATCCAAAGTGGAGGAGGACTCAGGTGGATCGGGTGAGATGATAGGATTAACAGTTGGTTTAGATTCATAAGGAGTAGTCATTGAGTTAAACTCAGATGGATTAGATGTGATGATAGAATCAATAGGTAGTCTAGAGTCGTGAGGAGAAGTCATTGAGTTATCACCTGATGAGCTTGCATTACCTGCATAAGAAAATTTGGGAAAAAATCTATAGATGGGTTAGTGAAAACAGGAGAATATGAGGAAGTATCGGATGAGAATTTTGAAACACTAGTGAAGACCTTGTGTTCCCAAAACTAAACGTAGAGGGAGACTCGAAGATGCTTGGTTATAGGGTTATAACACCAATATCCCGTATGTTCAATGCCATAACCAAGAAAGCAACAAAGACAAGAACGGGTTTCAAGTGTTGTACGCTCATGAGGTGGGAGTAAGACAAAACAAACGAAACCAAAAAAAATTAAAAACAGAATAATCAGGTTCCTTTCTATAGAGAACTTCATATGGAAATTAATTAGAGATAGTAGGAGATAAAACTCGATTGATAGTGTAAATAACAGTAAGGGTAACTTCTCCCCAAAAAGATTTTGGGACAGTGACGAAGAGAATGAGAGAATGAACAGTGCCAATAGTATGATGATGCTTACATTATGCATGACCATTCTGTTGGTAAGTGTAAGGACACGATCAATGAGACAAGGTGCCTACCTATTTAAGTTCTTTAATGAATGGGGGGCAGTCTTATACTCCATGGCATTATTAGAATGAAAGATTTTAATAGTGCGATCAAACTGAATTTTTATCCTCTGCTTAAAATCACGAAATATATTAAGTAACTTAGAGCACTCATGTAACAGATAAATCCATGTGCAACAACAAAAGTCATCACCTTAGCTATTAAGTATGATGGTAAAACCTGTTTGATAACTTGTACTATATATAAACACCTGTACCAAACATTTATTTTTCAGGTTATAGACATATACAAAATTCCACACCCACAAAGCATACATTAAAAAGTATGCTTGCTGCGTCTATTTACAAATATATATTAATAACCGGCCATAATAATCTCTCACAAAGATAATACACAGCTCAACGGTTAGTAATACCGACACTCAACCTGAGTGGTATCACACTAACATTGCACAAGACTCAATCAACTGGACAGTAGATCGGTCTGCATTCTCCTCTATAGTACCTGAAAGAAGAAACTGTAGGAGTGTTAGCTAAACCACGTGCTCAGTGAGTATACATGCAGTATATGAAATAAAAATGATAATAATACACTGAAGTAGATAGATATTATGTAGATACACGTATTAAACAACAACATCAATCTNATACATGCAGTATATGAAATAAAAATGATAATAATACACTGAAGTAGATAGATATTACGTAGATACACGTATTAAACAACAACATCAATCTAATTTCAAAAAATTCACAAGCCACATCACATCCACACTACCCCTCATTGGGTAATCGATCCCACATGGATCCGTGTCTTTCGAACCTCTCGGAAATACCACAGTGCTAGCACATCACTGCACGCCCAGTGACCAGGCGTCGACGCCCCTTTCTCAAACAGTGCGCCACATTCCATAATACACAATATACAGTACAAAGCATCATCTAATTACATAAGCACGTACCACATAATCCTGAAGAATTACTATTAAATTCAATCATCTACTATCATTTGATAATAGCATTTTCAAAACATATAAAGATATACACCCACCTTAGATATACAAATCTACGGCCCTCTAATCCTATTAGTGGATCCTTTCGGTGTCACCGTACCTGTTTCAATACCGACTGTCTCACTCGTTCCACTTAACATATTTGTAATTACAATATCAATATAGTTATCAAATTTAATAATTAATCATGCACTAATGCATGCAAATGATGCACCCCAAAGTGCCTCGGTAACTCCAATTACCGTCCTATCCACTCACACACTAGCACTTTTGTTTTAAGGATCACATTTCCTCTCTAAATTCCCAAATTCAATCACATTAATCACAATTAGGATTAAGCAGGTCAAACACATTGACCGGGGGCTCATTTTCACACATTTCGACCCTGAATCCTAAAAACTGCACTTCCGGTATTTTATACATTTCGCACCGGATATTATACTCATGTGCATTCAAAAGTCACATTATCACATTAAGCATTATTTAAAACTGCTACATGCAAAATTTCAGGTCATTTGGATTAAAGTTCACAAATATGATAATAACATTTATAAATCAGGGTTTCGGCGTTACCGGCACCCCTTTCCAATTTTTATCGTATTTTTTATTTAAAATCGCTACACTTAATCTTACACACACATTTAATCATTCAATTTCAGCCCCTAATTGAACCTTTAAATTACTCATTTCACTCTCATAATTTCGCNAAAATTTGAACCGGGTGCTCTACATAAGTCAAATCCTCAGCTAATTCCATCGGTTCGAAAGTCAACGCATGTAATGGGTCAGACATGTACTTCTGTAGCATAGACACATGGAATACATCATGCAATCTGGACAACTCTATTGGTAACTTCAATCGGTAAGCAACAGCTCCAATCCGTTCCACAATGCTGTACGGACCAATATACNACAATCATACAAAATCTGTTTTAACATTAACTAAATTAGCTCATGAAATTTGAATTAAAACAACTCATTAAAATAAAATAAGGCAGCTCATGTATTTAAATTAAAACAGCATATTCATTAAAACATGTTAAAATAGCCCACACATATATAACAACATATATCTTAAAATTAATCACAACGTACAATTAAATTGAGTCACACATACTTTTCTTGCTCACGGTTCAAATAGACCCACACGCGTATATTTTTTTTTCATTTTTTCCTTTCTTCCTTTTTTTTTCTCTTTCTTTTTTGCCCTTTTCTCTCTTGCTCACCTCACTCTCTCGGCTCCCAGTTGATCAGAACACACACACACACTTTAGGTTCTCTATTAAACACACACACACACACACACCCCTTTTATATTTATTTAACACACACACACTTTACACCATTAAACACACACTTACACACGGCATACATATATACACACACGGCACCCCTTTATTTTTATTTTAAAAACATGTGTAAAGTTAGGTGAATAATTACACTTGCTCCCCCCAAATTTTTAAATAAATTTAAAATCGACCCACTAATATTTTTACACATGAAATTCCTATAAATGGGTCTCACTAATACATCACTAACAAGGTCCACTTACCCAATGTATGCTCACATACATCATGACTATGAAGGATTTACTTTAATTAACCCGTTAATAATTTTGCATAATTACACTTTAGCCCACAAAATTATATTAATATGCATGCAATGCGTAATTGGATCTCACAACTCTCCCCCACTAATAAAAATTTCGTCATCGAAATTACTTACCTGCACTAAACAAATGTGGATTTTGAGCCCGCATACTCTCCTCAGTCTCCCAGGTTGCTTCCTCTACTGAGTGACTACGTCACAAAACCTTAACCAACGGTATCGTCTTTGTACGTAATACCTTCTCCTTCCTACCCAAAATTTGAACCGGGTGCTCTACATAAGTCAAATCCTCAGCTAATTCCATCGGTTCGAAAGTCAACGCATGTAATGGGTCAGACATGTACTTCTGTAGCATAGACACATGGAATACATCATGCAATCTGGACAACTCTATTGGTAACTTCAATCGGTAAGCAACAGCTCCAATCCGTTCCACAATGCTGTACGGACCAATATACCAAGGAGCCAACTTCCCTTTCCTACCAAAACGAATGATCCCTTTCCAAGGTGATACCCGTAAAAACACTCGATCACTCATCTTGAATTCCAAGTCACGTCGGCGATTGTCAGCATAACTTTTCTGTCTGCTCTGTGCACTCCGTAATCTCTCTTGTATAACTTTAATCTGATCAGCAGTCATTTGCACAATCTCTAGACCCAATAACTTCTTCTCACCCACTTCACTCTAGCACTTTGGGGTCCTACACTTCCTCCCATACAAAGCTTCATATGGTGCAATTTCAATTGAACTTTGGTAATTGTTATTAAAAGCAAATTCAATCAAAGACAAATAATTATCCCAGTTACCTTGAAGGTCCATGACACAAGCTCTCAGCATGTCCTTCAATGTCTGGATAGTACGCTCTGTCTGTCCATCTGTTTGTGGGTGGAACGTTGTACTAAACTTTAAAGTAGTGCCCAACACAGTCTGTAAGCTTGGCCAAAACCTCGAAGTAAAGCGTTGATCCCTGTCAAAGACAATAGATACAGATACACCATGCAATCTCACAATCCCATCAATGTATAATCTAGCAAGCCTGTCAAGAGCATATGACATTTTAATAGCTAGAAAATGAGCAGACTTCGTCAACCTATCAATTATCACCCATATAGCCTCATGTCCTTTCTGTGAACGGGACAAATTACTCACAAAATCCATAGTAATATGCTCCTCTCACTTCCATTCTGGAATTGGTAGTGGCTGTAATAACCTGGCTGGTCTTTGATGCTCAGCCTTCACCTGTTGACATACCAAACATCGAGCCACAAACTCAGCCTTCACTCGTGACCTGAGAGAGCATTATTGGTGGCCTGGAATGAAACAAGACTTCCTCCAGAATCTCTCTTTTTGACCTTGCATCATTAGGCACACATAACCGAGAACCAAATAACAAAACATCATCAGCATCAATAATAAAATCAGTTTTCACTCCACTCTTCACCTCTTTCTTCAATTTCTCAATTTGGAGATCAAACTGTTGTGCCTCTCTAATCCTATCCACTAGCACTGGTCTCAAAGTCAATGTAGCAAGTAAAGCTGTAATCTCTCCTATCTCCAACTTCACTCTCAATGATTTCAAATCCACAAATAAACCCCTCCGAATTACTCGCAAACTAGCCAATCTATCTGATGATTTCTGACTCAAAGCATCTGCCACAACATTTGCTTTCCCCGGTTGATAATAAATAGTGCAGTCATAATCTTTAATAAGCTCAATCTAGCGCCTCTGCCTCAAGTTTAGCTCTTTCTAGGTAAATAGATATTTCAGACTCTGGTGGTCTATATAAATCTCACACGTAACCCCATATAAAAAATGTCTCCATAACCTCAANCTGCCACAACATTTGCTTTCCCCGGTTGATAATAAATAGTGCAGTCATAATCTTTAATAAGCTCAATCTAGCGCCTCTGCCTCAAGTTTAGCTCTTTCTAGGTAAATAGATATTTCAGACTCTGGTGGTCTGTATAAATCTCACACGTAACCCCATATAAAAAATGTCTCCATAACCTCAATGCAAACACAATAGCTGCAAGCTCTAAATCATGGGTGAGATAATTGCACTCATGAGGTTTCAACTGTCTAGAGGCATAAGCAACCACTCTACTATGTTGCATCAACGCACAACCCAACCCTTGATGTGAGGTATCACTATAAACTACGAAACCATCAAAACCTGACGGGATGGTCAATACTGGTGCAGTCGTTAATCTGGTCTTTAGCTCCTGAAAACTCTGCTCATATCTATCAGACCATTCAAACTTCACACCCTTCCGAGTCAATCGGGTCAAAGGCATAGCTAAAATGGAGAAATTTTGTACAAATCTCCGATAGTAACCTGCCAATCCCAGAAAATTTTGAATTTCTGTCACTGTCCTCAGTCTCTCCCAGTTAACTACATTATCAACCTTAGCTGGATCAACACATACACCTTCACCAGAAACTATATGCCCCAAAAACACAACCCTGTCCTACCAAAATTCACATTTGCTGAATTTGGCAAATAATCGCCTATCCCTCAAAGTCTGTAGGACCACCCTCAAATGTTGCATATGCTTCTCTTTACTATGAGAGTATATCAATATATCATCAATGAACACTATCACAAATGAATCAAGATATGGCTGGAATATTCGATTCATCAAATCCATAAATACAGTAGGAGCATTTGTCACACCAAAAGGCATCACCAGAAACTCATAGTGTCCATACCTGGTCCGAAAAGAAGTCTTTGATATATCATTATCCCTTACTTTCAACTGATGATATCCTGATCGATTATCAATCTTTAAAAACGCCCGGGCACCTTGTAACTAGTCCAACAAATCATCAATACGCGGCAATGGATACTTGTTCCGGATAGTCACTCTATTCAACTGTCTATAATCAATACATAACCTCATAGTGCCATCCTTCTTCTTTACAAATAATACTGGTGCACCCCAAGGAGATACACTAGGCTGTACAAATCCCCCGATCTAACAAATCTTGCAACTGAATTTTAAGTTCCTTCAATTCAGTTGGAGCCATCCTGTATGGAGTAATAGATATGGGACTAGTTCCTGGCACAAGCTCAATGGTAAATTCCACCTCTCGTTCCACTGGTAACCTTGATAACTCTTTAGGAAACACATCAACAAATTCACTAACCACAAGAATATTCTTCAATTCATGAGTACCATTCTGAGTATCTTTCACATAAGCCAAGTACTCATAGCATCCTTTTCTAAGTAATTTCTTGGCCTTAATTGCTGATATCAAATTCCTCGACTCAGGACGTCGCTCTCCAAAAAATCAAAACAAAGGAACATGTGGAATTCTAAATACTATTTCTTTACGAAAATAGTCAATAGTAGCATGATATGCAGACAACCAATCCATTCTTAAAATCACATCAAAATCTTGGAAGTCAAGAGGTAACAGGTTTGCAAGTAATTCTCTATTACCCACTTGAACTAGACACTCCCTATATACTACCCTGGTCGTCACACAGTCACCCATTGAAGTAGCTATAGTTAAGCCACAATCTAATGGAGTAGGTCGTCTATTAACATGCATGGAGAATGACAGTGATATAAATGATCATGTGGCACCTGAATCTATCAGTACTCATGTCTGCTGACCAAAAATAGACATCATACCTGTAACCACATCTGGGGTTGCCTGAGCATCCCGCTGGGTCAGCACAAAGACACGTCCACTAGCCTTAGGTCTGCTCGGTCTACTGCCACCAGCACTATCACCTCCAATGCTGCCTCCTCGTCCTCGACCCCTGTCACTTGCTGCTCCTTGAGACACCGTAGGTACACTGCCTATCGATGAACTCTTGGTAGAATATTGTGGACAATCTCTTTGCATGTATCCCTCCTGACCACATACAAAGCAACGTCGTGACATAGCAGCTCCTGGTCCTCCCATAGGACAGTTCCGTACAATGTGTCCAACCTGCCCGTAACGGTAACAAGTAACTGTACTCCCTCGAGACTACCCCATCTCTCGACCTGGTGCAAAGATAGATGATCCACTCACTCCCTGTCCTCAACTTTGGAATGAGACTCCTGACTTCTTCTTACTTACACCCTTCGGAAACATTCCTCTCCAGGCTCTGCTAAAGAAACTTTCCTTGGAACCCTGTCCACTTGGCTCATATCTTCCTCTTTTTGCCTGTTCACTTGCACTTTCCATTTCTTGCAAATCAGCTTCCACAATCAGGGCTTTGTTGTATAATTCTGAAAATGTGGTCAACTCCAGCATCAAAATACGAGATTTATTTCCCCCTCATCTGCGACAAGAGAAGGCATAAATCTAGACAAAGTACTAAATTTACTATTGTACTCCAACACTGACTGATTCCCTTGCTGCAGATGTAAAAATTGATTTTGTTTCTGATATCGATAACTCGAGGAAAAATACTTCTTGTCAAAAGCATTTGTAAACTGTCACGCATGTGGGAACTCTAGAAACTGAACTGGCCTCCTCTTTAGTGCACACTGACAGCAATGCTCTCTCCATAGCCTCTAACCAATACGGGGCCTCCTCTGCTAACATAAAAGTGGCCAACAACAATTTATCCTCCTCACCAATTCCCATCACTTTGAATATCTTCTCGATGCGTCGTAACCAATTTTTTGCCTCCAATGGACCTGCAGTTCACGTAAATATTGGTGGATCAAACTTTTTAAATTGCTCGTATGATGTACCCTTGGGTCTTATTGTTTTCACTCGCGTTGCATATTGCTCAAAGTACTTAGTTACTGTTTCCCTCAGTTGCCTAGCCTCCCGATCACCTGGTTCCTCTTCCACCTAGGGTCGTTTTTCCCTATCTCCAGCCCGAGCAGATGACCCTTCTCCCTTCATGTATCACTGTAAAACATGTGAATGTCGCATATGGGTAATGATAACATGCAATATATATTTCACACTCACACTGACCTCTAACACTCTACCTAAACAAACCAATCCCTAAGTCCACTGTCACACTAGACTCAACTCAACTACCAAATTATAAACTTTAGCTTTGATACCAACTAAATTGTCACACCCCATCCCGGTCTCCCAAGGATGCGATGCGACTAAATTTTTTATACACCTGTGAACAATTATTATAAGTTGGACTAATCAAACATGATATAATCTCACAGGTGCAACAACAATACTCATCACCTTAGTTATTAGGCATGATAGTAAAACCAGTTTGATAACCTGTACTATATATAAACATCTGTACCAATTATTTATTTTCTAGGTTATAGACATAAACAAAATCCCACACCCACATAGCATACATCTCAAAGTATGTTTGCTAAGTCTATTTACAAATATATATTAATAACCGGTCATAATAATCTCTCACAAAGATAATACACAGCCCAACGGTTAGTCATACCGACACTCAACCTGAGTGGTATCACACTAACGTTGCACAAGACTCAATCAATTGGACAGTGAACCGGTCTGCATTCTCCTCTATAGTACCTGAAAGAAGAAACTATAGGGGTGTGAGCTAAACCACGAGCTCAGTGAGTATACATGCAGTATATGAAATGAAAATGATAGTAATACACTGAAGTAGATAGATACTACGTAGATATACGTATCAAACAACAACATCAATCCAATTCCAAAGAATTTACAAGTCCACATCCACACTACCTCTCATTGGGTAATCGATCCCACATGAATTTGTGTCTCCCAAACCTCCTGAAAATACCACAGTGCTAGCACATCACTGCACGCCCAGTGACCAGGCATCGACGCCCCCGTCTCAAACAATGCGCCACATTCCATAATACATAATACACAATACAAAGCATCATCCAATCACATAAGCACGTAACACATAATCCTGAAGAATTACTATTAAATTCTATCATCTACTATCATCTGATAATAGCATTTCCAAAACATATAAAAATATACACCCACCTCAGATATACAAATCTACGGCCCTCCAATTCTATTAGTAGATCCTTTCGGTGTCACCGTACCTGTTTTAATATCGACTGTCTCACTCGTTCCACCTAACACATTTGTAATTACAATATCAATATAGTTATCAAATTTAATAATTAATCATGCACTAATGTATGCAAATGATGCACCCCAAAGTGCCCCGGTAACTCTGATTACCGTCCTATCCACTCACACACTAGCACTTTTGTTCTAGGGATCACATTTCCACCCTAAATTCCCAAATTCAATCACATTAATCACAATTAGGATTAAGCAGGTCAAACACATTGACCGGGAGCTCAATTTCACACATTTCGACCCTGAATCCTAAAAATTGCACTTCCGGTATTTTATACATTTCGTACCGGATATTATACTCATGTGCATTCAAAAGTCACATTATCACAGCAAACATTATTTAAAACTGCTACATGCAAAATTTCAGGTCATTTGAATGAAAGTTCACACATGTGATAATAACATTAGAAATTAGGGTTTCGGCGCTACCGACACCCCTTTCCAATTTTTATCGTACTTTTTATTTAAAACCGTCACACTTAATCTTACACACACATTTAATCATGCAATTTCAGCCCCTAATTGAACCTTTAAATTACCCATTTCACTCTCATAATTTCGATTCCAACCTAACCCTAAAAAACATACCAAATATTTCAAATAGCCATTTTTTTACATTTTTTCCATATTTATTTTAATACCCATTTGGAACCTATCTTTAATAGCCCGTTAATTATGCTAAATATATTTAATTACACTCATACAATATCTGATTTGACATTAACTAAATCAGCACATGAAATTTGAATTAAAACAACCCATTAAAATAAAATAAGGCAGCTCATGTATTTAAATTAAAACAACCTATTCATTAAAACATGCTAAAATAGCTCATACATATATAACAACATATATTTTAAAATTAATCACAACGTACGATTGAATTGAGTCACAAATACCTTTCTTGCTCACGGTTCAAATAGACCCATGCACGTATATTTTGTTTTTCCTTTCTTCCCTTTTTTTTTCTTTCTTTTTTTCCCTTTTCTCTCTTGCTCACCTCACTATATCGGCTCCCAGCTGATCAGAACACACACACACACACACCCCTTTTATATTTATTTAACACACACACACACTTTACACCATTAAACACACACACACACTTACACACGGCATACACATATGCACACACGGCACCCCTTTATTTTTATTTTAAAAAACATGTGTAAAGTTAGGTGAATAATTACACTTGCTCCCCCCAAATTTTTAAATAATTTCAAAATCGACCCACTAATATTTTTACACATGAAATTCCTATAAATGTGTGTCACTAATACATCACTTACAGGGTCCACTTACCCAATGTATGCTCACATACACCATGGCTATGAAGGATTTACTTTAATTAACCCGTTAATAATTTCGTATAATTACACTTTAACCCACAAATTATATTAATATGCATTCAATGCGTAATTGGGTCTCACACATATAGCATTACTCAATTTTATATCCCAAATTAGTGTGGGTGATTGGATTAGTTGGGTCCACTAATTTTATCAAACATTCAAGGCATAAGATTTTGTTGCATTATTTGAGATACAAAATTTAGTAAACAAATTTGGACCGCATAGTTTTATCCAAAAATAAAATAAAAAAAATGCACTGGAAGGAATGTCGCTCCTTTTTTAGTGAGACCCTCTCAATTGTAAGAAAGTTTCATAAAATTGCTTGTTTGTAGAATTTGAAAATGAGATGTTAATTCCATTTTTGTATGTAACAATTCAAGCTGACTTATTATGTGAGTGAGATACCTTTAACATTAAAACCTAATATAGCACGGGGCTTATATTCAGGGGGATGCTATCTACTTTTTTGGGCACTTAGGATGATAATAGGTAGGGGTGTCTATGGGTCAGGTCATTTACGGGTCTAGTTATTTGACATGAAAAAAATAGATTCGAAGTTCGATAGATCCAATAGTTGGCTTGCGCAAGCCTCAGTCCAATATTTTTNCTAGTTATTTGACATGAAAAAAATAGATTCGAAGTTCGATAGATCCAATAGTTGGCTTGCGCAAGCCTCAGTCCAATATTTTTCAAAAAAAGACTTAAGCTTGCTCTCAAACCTATTATCCAGCCCGAATCATGGTCCATTAGTCTGCCCACAAAATCTTGCCCCTTTAGCCCGCCCACCCGCCTAGCACAACTTGCCCATCTAGCCTGTCTGCCCTTCCACCAAATTGTTTGAAAAAACTTGACTATTAAAACTTAGAAAATTTGGTGGCAATATATGACTCTACTGTATTTAAATAAAATTATTCATTATTTATTTTTCGTCCATTTTGATTCTACTTTTAATTCAAAATTATAATTTTTAAAAATATTAAGTTGAAAATATTTTAAATGAAATTGTGTATATATAAAAAAAAGCCCGCTCAGCACGCCTGCCTGATGAGTGGCGGGTTGGGCTGCGGGTAGCCTATCCTTACTCAAAGCCCGCCTCGGCCAGCCCGATAACTTACCTGGATAAAGGCTTGGGCTTACACTACCCACACCCGGACCGATAAAATTTTGCAGGCCTAACTCGATCTGGCTCATTGACACTCCTAATAGCAGGATCCAAATATCAGAATTTATGCAATACAATAGAACTTTTTTTTTGGTTTAATGGTCAGGGGTGTNTTGAAAAACATTTGATTATCGAAACTTTGAAAATTTGGTGGTAATATATTTAAATAAAATTATTCATTATTTATTTATTGTCTATTTTGATTTTACTTTTAATTAAAAAATATAGTTTAAAAAAATATGAAGTTGAAAATATTTTAATTGAAATTATATATATATATATAGCAAGCCCGCCTATAAGGCCCCGCTCGGTGAGTGGCGGGTTAGGCTGCGGATAACCTATTCATACCCAAAGTTTGGCTTGACTTACCCGATAACTCGCCTGAGTAAAAACTTGCGCTTACACTATCAAGACCTGGACCAAAAAAAATTTCTCTGGTCTAGCCCGGCTCATGGGCACCCCTAATAACATGATCCAAATATCAGAATTTATGCAATATAATAGATGTTTTTTTGGTTCAATAATCAGGGGTGTTGGATCAGTTTACGCATGCTTAGACTAATTTCCTCTCCAATACGATCAAAGATAGGTCATTTACTCCGGTACTAGAGTATTTAGGAGAGTTGCCAAGAATCCCATAGATATTCAAGTTCATTAAAAAGCTCAAGGAATTNATGCGTGCTTAGACTAATTTCCTCTCCAATACGATCAAAGATAGGTCATTTACTCCGGGACTAGAGTATTTAGGAGAGTTGCCAAGAATCCCATAGATATTCAAGTTCATTAAAAAGCTCAAGGAATTGGTTCCAGACCCAATATAGCACGAGTTTTATGCGTCTACTAAGCTCTTGGCAAGTTTTTTCAACTACCTCACGCTGAATTGATGAAAAAAAATGTGTTCGTTACATAAGGTTGTGCTTGTAATCATATACTATTAATCACCATAAACCACAGAATGCACAATGAACTGGGTATTTTTCTGTTCGTTGCTAATACTCTTTGGCGACATTTTTTTTTATGATAGATCTAAAAAATTAATAGATTCTTATCAAGAGCAAGAAAAATCATATCTTGCAAAAGTGCAAGTTTGCAGAAATAGGGTTAATTTGAGAATGTATTTAAANTTGTTGCTAATACTCATTGGCGACATTTTTTTTTTTATGATAGATCTAAAAAATTAATAGATTCTTATCAAGAGCAAGAAAAATCATATCTTGCAAGAGTGCAAGTTTGCAGAAATAGGGTTAATTTGAGAATGTATTTAAAAAAAAAATGCTAGCATGAAAAGTACCTAGGGATTTCAGATAACCAAAGATCTAAATCACGAAGAACATAACAGCAATTGAACACAAATAATGTTGATCTTCTAAAAATAAGACTTACAGATACTCTGATGCTAATGCTAGTGAGATTTTATTGCAAGTCCAAAAATGTAACAGCCATCAATGTTAACTCAAATACTAGAATGGTAAAATCAAACATGCTATTCAAACACAAAGTCTAGGACTCAATGGTGGACTCTTGCAATGACACAAGTCTCAAACTTCGACTTGGTAAGGAGTTGAATGAACTCTCAATATGAAATGCATGAATTCTCTCATCTCTAAAAGCCAAGCCCGGCTCGCGAGGTGTCTCTCTTGCAGTAGAGTTCCAAAATTCATATCGAACCAGGGTTGATCCTCGATCTTTTATTGTCTCTGTCTACCGAATTGTAGCTTGTCTCAATTGGATCCGCATGACGACTTCTCTTTGGATGTATATAGCTCAACACTTCATTCTTGTGAACACTTGCATCAACATATGAGAATTGTCCCTGATTATTCCCTTGAAAATCTGGTTTGAATACCAGATGAATACCACACGTCTTCACTTCTGGAGACGAGCTCATTTTGATAGAGACCTCTATTCTTTCTCCACCTTTTATTGTGTGTTCAAAATAACTTTGTGGTATAAAACTCACCCAATAATAATCTTCTTGGGTCATTGGAAAGCTATGGAATGTAGAACGATGGATCCATTCAGAACCGTTGGTTTTATCAGAGATAACAGCTAAAGGAGCAGCGATAACACCGTCTTCCTTGGCTGTATAAATAGCCATAAGAAACATNTCACACCGTCTTCCTTGGCTGCATAAATAGCCATAAGAAACAACCCCAAGAACTTATGCTCAATGTGCAATGGCATATCAAAAGATATTGAAGATCCANAACTTCTCTAACATTCATAAGAAAACAGGAACCTACAAATTGCTGAAAAATTAGATTATAGACAGCTTTGACAATGGTCGTTTTGCCTATTCCGCCCATGCCCAAGATCCCTATCATGCGGACATCATTTGATCCACTGGTTAGTAAGAAACAAATGTCTTTGACACGAGAATCTATTCCAATTGGATGGATGGCGACATTAAAAAATGTAGGGTTCACTTTACTCCAAACCTCCTCAACAATTTTTTGGATAAACTTTGATTCGTACCTGAGATAGTTATTCCAAACAAAAAGTACCATAAAAAAATTTGATAAGTGAAAATGGGAAATATTCATAGGGTAACCCAATAAGTTGAGAGCTAAATTCTCGTTTCTTGAACTAAATACATTGACATTAAAATCCTAACAAGCGAGATTCCGTCAAAGCAAACCTCAAAGGATTTGTGCTATAAGGTATTGTTTCTTGTTACGAGAATATCTTTTTATGTATCAATTTAGAGGAAGTTTGTTCTTCATACAAATACAAGAATCTTTAGCGTACAATATGAAGAATTAGATGTGAATGCATTGTCGTACTAGGATACAACGAAGCATGTAGCCAAAATTCGAAAGGAAATAGATTGTATATGCATACATAGTAAAAATGAGAATGATAATGATAGTAAGTGAAAAATAATTCATTAGTTGTTATAAAAAATTATGACTCAAGTCAAAATTATTGTGAAATAGTAAATTTAATTTTTATTTAGCTGAAATAAAATTTGAACAAAAAGACACAAAATAAATTTTTAGTACATTTTAAACAAATTATATATTTTAATAAAATATAACGTTCTCTAAAATCTCTAAAATTTTGTGTATTAATTAAATATAAATTAAATTTTCATTAATTTTCAATCAAAATGCACAATCACAAGTCCGTAGCAGAATCATTTTTCGTTTAGTTGTAAAACTTAGTTGAGATCATTATCGATCTTGTAGGGAAATTCCTTATTCCAAATAGCTTGAAATATTTTTGGATTACAACCTTTTATCTTTTGTATACAATCATATTTTATTGGGTTATAGACCTACTATTACTATAAACAAAATAGTAAATGAAAACTAAAAATTGTTTTAAAAAAATATTGAATATTGTTTTAAATAAAGAAAAATATTGTCTTTGATTAATATACAAATAGATCAGGATAGTTACATCTGATTTACTCAATCCAAAAATAAAAAAATTATTTTATAGGGTTAGTGGAC
>CAUOFW020003536.1:7841-23380 GCA_963454935.2 Ilex paraguariensis | reverse complement strand
GAAGAATTCTTTTAGAACAAAGTCTTTCTTTCATCCAATTGATTCCTCTATCAATATTGCCAATTTTAAGATTTTGAACTTTCAGAATTTCAAAAAGAACTTGCTCTTGCAAATGAAGTAGACCATTGAGTTGTTCTGCAACTTCTCTAACATTCATAAGAAAACAGGAACCTACAAATTGCTGAAAAATTAGATTATAGACAGCTTTGACAATGGTCGTTTTGCCTATTCCGCCCATGCCCAAGATCCCTATCATGCGGACATCATTTGATCCACTGGTTAGTAAGAAACAAATGTCTTTGACACGAGAATCTATTCCAATTGGATGGATGGCGACATTAAAAAATGTAGGGTTCACTTTACTCCAAACCTCCTCAACAATTTTTTGGATAAACTTTGATTCGTACCTGAGATAGTTATTCCAAACAAAAAGTACCATAAAAAAATTTGATAAGTGAAAATGGGAAATATTCATAGGGTAACCCAATAAGTTGAGAGCTAAATTCTCGTTTCTTGAACTAAATACATTGACATTAAAATCCTAACAAGCGAGATTCCGTCAAAGCAAACCTCAAAGGATTTGTGCTATAAGGTATTGTTTCTTGTTACGAGAATATCTTTTTATGTATCAATTTAGAGGAAGTTTGTTCTTCATACAAATACAAGAATCTTTAGCGTACAATATGAAGAATTAGATGTGAATGCATTGTCGTACTAGGATACAACGAAGCATGTAGCCAAAATTCGAAAGGAAATAGATTGTATATGCATACATAGTAAAAATGATAATGATAATGATAGTAAGTGAAAAATAATTCATTAGTTGTTATAAAAAATTATGACTCAAGTCAAAATTATTGTGAAATAGTAAATTCAATTTTTATTTAGCTGAAATAAAATTTGAACAAAAAGACACAAAATAAATTTTTAGTACATTTTAAACAAATTATATATTTTAATAAAATATAACGTTCTATAAAATCTCTAAAATTTTGTGTATTAATTAAATATAAATTAAATTTTCATTAATTTTCAATCAAAATGCACAATCACAAGTCCGTAGTAGAATCATTTTTCGTTTAGTTGTAAAACTTAGTTGAGATCATTATCGATCTTGTAGGGAAATTCCTTATTCCAAATAGCTTGAAATATTTTTGGATTACAACCTTTTATCTTTTGTATACAATCATATTTTATTGGGTTATAGACCTACTATTACTATAAACAAAATAGTAAATGAAAACTAAAAATTGTTCTAAAAAAATATTGAATATTGTTTTAAATAAAGAAAAATATTGTCTTTGATTAATATACAAATAGATCAGGATAGTTACATCTGATTTACTCAATCCAAAAATAAAAAAATTATTTTATAGGGTTAGTGGACCACTAATTTATTGAGAAAAGAAAGATTAACATCATTATTAAAATTTTTTCAAAAATTTAGAGAGACAAATATAATGTATTAAATAATTTTATGAGTCTTCAGTAGTCAAAAAGTGCGGAGGCAAGTGTCCACCCTGGTCTCCATGTGGCTCTGCCCTGNAAAGAAGTCAGAGCTTCGACAGGTAATGGAACACCTCAAATTCCCTTGTTTCCATTGGAGTTTGACGTAATGCGAGAGAGAGAGAGAAAAGAGTCCTAAAAATACATGAATTTAAAAAGTAGACTTAATAATTATAATCATTGATTTCACTGTGAGTCCCAGCATTTATTAGGACCCATTACCTATTCAATGGTTGAGATTATCAAGTCTAATTTTTAAGTCCATCTAACATTACTCAATAAATATATATGTGTGNTCTCTGCCTTTGGTTGTTGATATCACTAAAATTTTGATGATGTAAGCAATTCATTTTTTTAAAATACCAGCGTTGCCCGGTTCTAAGAATATTTAACTTGTAATCAAACAAAACCAGATATATATCCACTACATTAATAACTTAAACCTTGTTTCCAAACAAACTACTTCTTGTCANCAAACTTAAGGTTGGATGTTTGAGTCTTAGAGTCTACTTGCAGGCTTAATGGTTAACCGCAATAATAGTCTAATTAGATTCGTTTTCAAGAAGAGTAATGAGCGTAGTCAGGGATTTCATAATCTCACTGGTGAAAGATCAATCGGGATGGTCTATGGACGCTCTTTTGGCCCCCACCCCTTTTTTACCTAACAAAAAAAAATAAAAAATGAGACATTTTTGATGGGTGACTTCTCGGGTGGGGAGGGGGATTGGAGGTGGGTGGAAGAATAGGTTGGAGTAATAGAGAAAGAATTTGGAAAAGATGACTTTGGAGCATAGGACCATTTACTTTTATTCTCATACAAATCTTGTGTCTCCAGTTATGGGGATCTCAGTTCCCTACCAATTCAAGATATGCTTATTGGACTTTTCTCCAAGGTACCCGTGGCAAGCATGACATCATTATGAACATAAAGTCCTATGACATGAAACTCTAGAAAGAGGCTGACCCAACTTAAATGGGATGGAGAGGGGTTCGTTGTTATTTGATTATACTTGAGGGGAGGTGGATGTAATTTTCCCTAATAATAATAATAATCCCAATTACAAAAGGTTTTAAATGAAATTGGTCACTCTATAGTCTGCATTCATAAAAAATCTAGTTGAGTAAATAGTGAACAAACGTGTAACAGCACCATAGTTGCATGCATTGAAGGGAGAGTCTACGTTTCATTTTTCTTAACATTTGCATTTATCAATGAAGTTCGTTTGGTCAAAAAAATAGTTAAGACATGAAAATTACGTAAAGAAGTAAGTAGCAACTCAACATACCATTGCTAAGGGATAATAAAGAATTTCATAGGATTGAATCAATTTAGTCTATAAATAGTACCATGGCAATATAATCAAAGCATTCCATTGATTACCTTTCTTTTTTTTTTTTGGTCAATATTCAAAGAGCAATGCTATATGGAATTAAAAAATAGATTGAAACTAATTTTTAAGTCAACGTAGTATTACTCATATTCAAATATGGGAGGGGACTTTGTGAGACTGAACTTTACACCCGCAAGACAAAAAAGCACCAACTACAAGGCCATTCCTCTTTATTCCATTGATTACCATTCAAGAAATGGCAATAGTTATGCTTTGGGAGTCCTCGAGCCACGCACAAGTTAGGGTCGCATTGGTATGGGCATGCTATAGCTTATCCAAAATCAAAATGATTCCGTTTGATTAGGCTAAAAAAATGATGGAAAGTGAAGTGGAAGTTAAATTTTTTTTTTTTTCATGCGTGTATTTGAGTAACTTGTAAAACTTGCGAGATAGTTTTAAAAAAAAATTACTCTATTATTTAAAAGAAAGAAAAATTACAAGAATTTTTTTAATTGTTCAAATTACCCATAGTTATATTAAATCGGTTTAAATTATCCTTAATTATATTAAATAAGTTACTCACCAACCCTATTGTTATACTAGCATGGGTTATAATTTAGGCTTAGTTATCCTTAATTATATTTAGTCTTAAAAGGCTATAATTTTTTATGACAATACCGTCGACGGTACCATAAAAGTTTTCCATAACATACATGCACATAACAACAAATAGAGATATATGCAAAGATCACAAAAAAAAAAAAAAATGCTAGAATGGGTTACTCACATGTAATGTTCTAAATTAGATGCCTTAATATAAATGTACCTATGACAAATATAGATAAAAAGAGCACAAGGAAGGTTAGCATGGGTTACCCATCTGTGACATTTGTAAATCCCACCCAGATATATCTGCAACTTCAGTAAGTGCAACTTTCCATATCTCCACCTTTTCAATTTCGGCCACAAGGCGCTCTGCATGCCTTGCAAATGCTTTTGCAAAGCTCCCAGTTTGTTTACGTACATCGGACGGATCGATATCGTAAAATATAGGAAGAACCAATTGTCCTCTTGCTTTCTTGCACCGGAGGATATCCACAAGCTCATTTAAGCACCATGTTGAAGATGCATAGTTTTTCGAGAATACGATAATAGAAACCTTTGATCCTCGTATTGCTTTCAACTGTTCCAATGGAATTTCTTTCGCACATTGTAATTGATCACTGTCCATGAAGGTGTGAATATCAGTCTGAATCAAAGCAGCGTGGAGATGATCAGTGAAGTTTTTACGTGTATCTTCACCTTTAAAACTCAGAAAGACGTCGTGAGTCCAGTGAGGTGTGGAAGAAGAAAATGATAAACAAGAAGGTTCATGTTGAATGGTTTTGCCAGCCATGGATCAAGCACAAGAGAGAAGCAAATGCAAATGGATAGATATTGGGTAAGGGATGTTTTTGTATCAGTGAAAAGTGGCCTATTTATAGGTGAAATCTTTGGCAACTCCATCAGACTCTTTTTTTTATTTTCTTAGAAATCCCAAATGACCCGTCACAAGGGTCAAGCCCAGCCTAATTCCTGACCACTATTAATACATTAGTAATGCTATGTAAATTTAAAAAATAGACTTAAAAATTAGACTTGATAATCACAACCATTGAATAGATAGTGAATATAAAAAATACTGAGACTTATAGTAAAATTAATGCTTGTAATTATCAAGTCTCTACATATATTCGAGCTGCTTGAGTTCAATTCGGTTTTGGTTCATTTAATTATCAATCTGTATACATTTAGGTAGATTCAAATTCGGATAAAATTTAATCCATTAACAGATGTACTTACAACTCAACATATCACGAAATTATTCCTTGAATAATTTAATCCATTGAGTGGTGCATTGATATAATGCATTCTTCACATGTGTAAGCACAAAATTAATGAAGTAAAATTACTCATTTGCTCTTAGCCAATTCATCCGATGCTTTATTTTATGATCATTCCTTCTTTTTTNTAGTAAAATTAATGCTTGTAATTATCAAATCTCTACATATATTCGAGCTGCTTGAGTTCAATTCGGTTTTGGTTCATTTAATTATCAATCTATATACATTTAGGTAGATTCAAATTCGGATAAAATTTAATCCATTAACAGATGTACTTACAACTCAACATATCACGAAATTATTCCTTGAATAATTTAATCCATTGAGTGGTGCATTGATATAATGCATTCTTCACATGTGTAAGCACAAAATTAATGAAGTAAAATTACTCATTTGCTCTTAGCCAATTCATCCGATGCTTTATTTTATGATCATTCCTTCTTTTTTCCCCCCAAATCTGCAATCTACTACATGTAAAAACTCAATAAGTTCATCATGAAAGCATTGGGAGCTACTCTCATCTCTAAAATCTCTCTTCATATTAGATATACACTGGGGATTCCCTAAAAATACTTTTCTCGTTTGTTCTTCTTCTTGATAGATCTACTATTATTAATGAGCAATGCTATTTTTTTTTTGGGAGGGAGAGGAGGGGGACTTGAACCCTTGATCTAAAAAAAACAAATTCTTCACAAGAAAATGAGTATCATTGGAGCAAATGCTTACTAAATCATTTACCAAATTTTATATCCCAAAGTGCGGACTGTTGGATCAATGAGGTCCACTAATTTCATCAAATATTCAATGCATAAAATTTTGACACATCATTTGAGATACAAAATTTAATAAATATATTTGGGCGGCATAATTTTATCCAAAAATAAAATAGAAAAAAAAAGTATGAGAATGAATGTCACTCTTTATTTAGAGGGACCCGCTTTTTTATAAGAAAGTTTCATAAAACTGCTGTTGTTTGTAGAATTTGAAAATGAGATGTTAATTCTATTTTTGTATGTAACAATTCATGCTGATTTATTATGTGAGTGAGACGCCTTTAAAATTAAAACCTAATATAGCACGGGGCTTATATTCCGGGGGATGATACCTACGTTTTTGGGCAGTTAAAATGATTACAACTCTATAGGTTAAGTTGTCTAAGGGTCCAGTTATTCCAACTAAAAAAATAGGCTCGAATCTCGATAAATTTAATAGTTGGCCGGTGAGAGCCTGAGTCCAAGTACAATATTTTTTAAAAGACGGCTTAGGTTTGCTCCCAAGTCCATTATCCAACTTAGAACCAGGCCCATTAGCTCACCCACAAAACCCGCCCCATTAGCACGTCTGCCCTTCCACCCAATTCTATGAAAAAAAACTTGACTATGGAAACTTTGAAAATTTAGTGGTAATATATGACTCTATTATATTTAAATAAAATTATTCATTATTAATTTTTTGTCCGTTTTGACTTTACTTTTTAAATATTAAGTTGAAAGCATTTAAAATAAATTATATATATAAAAACCCACTTAGAAAGCCCGCCTACGAGGCCTGTCTGATGAGTGACAGGTTGGGCTGCGAATAGCCTATCCATACACAAAGCCCGGCCCCGCTTGCCCGATAACTCGTCTGAGTAAAGGTTTGGGCTTAGACTCGGACCAAAAAAAATATCTCTGGCCTAGCCCGGCTCGACTCATGGGCATCCTTAATAACAGGATCCAAATATCAAAATTTATGCAATATAATAGATTTTTTTTTGATTCAATGGTCAGGGGTGTCAGGTCAGTTTATGCGTATTTAAATTAATTCACTTTCCAATCCGATTAAAGGCATGTCATTTACTCATGGACTAAAGTATTTAGGAGAGTTGCCAAGAATCCAATAGTTATTCAAGTTCATTAAAAAGCTCAAGGAATTGGTTCCAAACCCAATATAGCACGGGATTTATACGTCTACTAGCTCTTGCAAGTTTTTTCAACTACCTCACTCTGAATTGATGAAAAAAAATGTGTTTGTTACATAATCATATACTATTAATCACCATAATCCACAGAATGCACAATGAAATGGGTATTTTTCTGATCGTTGCCAACACTCTTTGGCGACATTTTTTTTTATGACAGATCTAAAAAATTAATAGATTCTTATCAAGAGCAAGAAAAATCATATCTTGCAAGAGTGCAAGTTTGCAGAAATAGGGTTAATTTGAGAATGTATTTTAAAAACATGCTAGTATAAAGAGTACTTAGGGATTTCGGGTTACCAAAGATCTAAATCACAAAGAACATAACACCAATTGAACACAAATAATGTCAATCTTCTAAAAATAAGATTTACAGACACTCTGATGCTAATGCTAGTGAGATTTTATTATAAGTCCAAAAATGTAACAACCATCAATGTTAACTCAAATACTAGAATGGTAAAATCAAACATGCTATTCAAACACAACCAAGCCTAGTCTAGGACTCGGACTCAATGGTGGACTCTTGCAATGAAACAAGTCTCAAACTTCGACTAGGTAAGAAGTTGTATGAACTCTCAATATGAAATGCATGAATTCTCTCATTTGTAAAAGCCCGGCTCGCGAGGCATCCCTCTCGCAGTAGGGTTCCAAAATTCATATCCAACCAGGCTTGATCCTCGATCTTTTACTGTCTCTGCCTACCGAATTGTAGCTTGTCTCAATTGGATCCGCATGACGACTTCTCTTTGGATCTATATAGCTCAACACTTCATTCTTGTGAACACTTGCATCAACATATGAGAATTGTCCCTGATTATTCCCTTGAAAATCTGGTTTGAATACCAGATGAATACCACACGTCTTCACTTCTAGAGACGAGCTCATTTTGATAGAGACCTCTATTCTTTCTCCACCTTTTATTGTGTGTTCAAAAGAACTTTGTGGTATATAACTCACCCAATTATAATCTTCTTGGATCATTGGAAAGCGATGGAATGTAGAACGATGGATCCATTCAGAACCGTTGGTTTTATCAGAGATAACAGCTAAAGGAGCATCGATCACACCGTCTTCCTTGGTTGCATAAATAGCATTAAGAAACATCCCCAGGAACTTATGCTCAATGTGCAATGGCATGTCAAAAGATATTGAAGATCCTATTGTTTGATGGCTAAACCAATCAGGAATCTTCTCATGGTCACTTGGGAATGAAAAGCATGTTGTATTCTCTAAAAAGTTTCCCTGTTAAATAGAGATGATAATAAGAGTGACATACACACACACACACACACACACACACACACACACACACACACACACACATATATATATATATAGAGAGAGAGAGAGAGATCAACCTTAAAGCAACTAGCCTTTGCATTGCAGTTGTCATTTCGGTGAAGGCTTCGAAAGGAATCAAGGTGTTTCAAACCCTGAATATTAGTCAATCTATTGCAATTTGAAAGAAACAAGGCTGCCAATCTTTTGAAGTTTGATAGGTTTGGTAATTTTTCCATTGATGTGCAATGATCTGCACTTAGTGTCCGCAAATTAGGAGGAAGTTCTGGAAGTGATTGAAGACTATTGCAGTTATCCAGCCAGAGAGAATCTAGCTTAGTTAGGCAACAAAGGCTGGATGGTAGGCTATGAAAATTATTGGTCGCTAAGTCCAGCTGCTTTAGTGACAACAAACTCCCAAGATCAGCCGGAATATCTCCGTCGGACAAATTACAGTTGCTGAGATTCAGAGAATTTAAGGACCACAAACCCGAGATAGAGGATGGTAGAAATCCACGAGGATGAGGAGATCTTCTTGATGATACACTAGATAAAATGAGTGAAAACCAAGATTTGGCTGGTAAATTTCTGTTACATCCTCGTAATGATAAATTGGTTAGGTTCTTCAAAAATCTACAAGAAAAGGGCAATTGTTTAAGAGTAGTTCCATCTGCAAGCAACTCTTTGAGGCACTGCATATTACCCAAATCATAAGGCAATTCTTTTAGATTTGAGCAGCCATTGAGATTAAGATGTTTAAGTGACTTTAGGCCACAAATGCTGCTCGGGAGATCTCTAAGGCTTTTGCAATCTTTCAAACTCAAGCAAGCCAGCCTATCCAGAAGTCCAATTGATGGGTAAACCTTAAATAGAGTTGAACAACCTTCAAGTACCAATGTCTGCAGCATTGGTACCCCACTGAAGTCTGGGATTTTCGTTAAGAATTTAGAGTGACTGAGATTGAGGACTTTTAGATGTCTCAGAAACTAAGATATTCAAGAAAATGAATAAAATAAAATTAGTCTTCCCATCAAGACAAATTATGTAATTTGTATGAATCTTACAGAAAGAATGATATTGTACAAAATTTCAATACCTTGATATCTGGCCAAAGTTTTTTGATTGTGCTGTGTCGCATGTCTAGGACAACAAGATTCTTCAGATGAAAATTGGATGGTAAATGTTTCAAAGGGCAATAATGCCAACAGAGCCACCGTAACTCTCCAAATAGATGTTCGAAGCTTCCGTTAAGATAGACATTATTAATTTGAAGCAATCTTAATTTTTCCATCCTTGCAAATGCTTTAGTCCTCAAATGTATATGCTTTAAGAGCGGCAATCCTAGGACAATACCTTCAATTGCATCTGTTCCCTAAATTTTATAAAGAACAAGAACTTATTTCACAAGTAATTTGCAAGATATAGACAATAGAAAGGGAGACGAATGTGTGTGTGAATGTATATATATACATTGAGAGAGAGAGAGAGAGCGTGTGTGTGTGTGTGTGTGTGTGAGTGAGTATTCAAAGCTATATGAAAAGTGTTAACATTGAAAGAAAGATGTCTTACCTTGTGGGTTTCTAGCACGTCACATACATCTTCATGATACCATAGTCTGCTACGTTTTTCAGGCTGTTTAGAAGATTCTTCACGAATTATTTCCCTTCCCATGTCCCGAATTAAGTCATGCATCCTTAATTCATTGTGTTCATTAACTTTTAATAAACATCTATTAATCAGAACACTAATTCCGATTTCTGAGAAGAAACCACAACCATCCAATATGTTAATGACATAGTCTTTATCCATACCGATAAAAAAACATGCAATATCAAGGAAGATATCCTTTATTTTATCATCATCTAGTGCTTCAAAACTTATTCTTAGTTTTTTTTGAATTTGACAAGGAGGCACTTGTTTTAATTTCTCAGATGCACTTCTCCATACTTGTATGCTTTTTGCATTCAAATAAGAACCCAAAACCTCAAGAGCTAATGGAAGCTCTTTGGTATAGCTTACTATGCCATTTGAAAGCTCCGAATAATCTTCTAAAGGCATGGCTTGCTTGAAGGCATGCCAACTGAAGAGCTGCAGAGACTCGCTGTAGTTCAACTCCTTAGCCTCATATTTCTCATCTACTTTAACTTTGTTCAACAAATGTTGATCTCTTGTAGTCATAATGATTCTACTTCCTAAACCAAACCAATCACGGTTACCGGCTAACGAATTTAGTTGGCTAACATGATGCACATCGTCAAGAACGCGAAGAATTCTTTTAGAACAAAGTCTTTCTTTCATCCAATTGATTCCTCTATCAATATTGCCAATTTTAAGATTTTGAACTTTCAGAATTTCAAAAAGAACTTGCTCTTGCAAATGAAGTAGACCATTGAGTTGTTCTGCAACTTCTCTAACATTCATAAGAAAACAGGAACCTACAAATTGCTGAAAAATTAGATTATAGACAGCTTTGACAATGGTCGTTTTGCCTATTCCGCCCATGCCCAAGATCCCTATCATGCGGACATCATTTGATCCACTGGTTAGTAAGAAACAAATGTCTTTGACACGAGAATCTATTCCAACTGGATGGATGGCGACATTAAAAAATGTAGGGTTCACTTTACTCCAAACCTCCTCAACAATTTTTTGGATAAACTTTGATTCGTACCTGAGATAGTTATTCCAAACAAAAAATACAATAAAAAAATTTGATAAGTGAAAATGGGAAATATTCATAGGGCAACCCAATAAGTTGATAGCTAAATTCTCGTTTCTTGAACTAAATATATTGACATTAAAATCCTAACAAACGGGACTCCGTCAAAGCAAATCTCAAAGGATTTATGCTAAGGTATTGTTTCTTATTCCGAGAATATCTTTTTATGTATCAATTTAGAGGAAGTTTGTTCATCATACCAATAAAAGAATCTTTAGCGTACAATATGAAGAATTAGATGTGAATTCATTGTCGTACTAATGATAATAGATTGTATATGCATGCATAGTGTTAGAGTATAGATAGTCTTGGTTTATTAGGATTTCTTTTCCCTTTTTTACCCTTACTAAGATTTTTATATTTTGCCTAAACTACAAGGATGTTTAAGTCACTCTGTATTATTTTTGGATATATATATGGGGCTCTACTCTTAATTTGAGTATCCCTTTTCACTTACGTTTATTCCAAGTTGGTATCAAAGCCATACACTAACCCTACCTCAAACCCTAACCTTCTCCCTAACCTAGCCTCCACCGAGATTGCCTCACCGGCAAACTGCCTTCAAGCAAAACCAGCAACACCTTTACTGCCCAGCAACCCACAGCCTGCCCATAAAGCAACCTCAATCACCGACTGCAACCAAAACACTGCCCATAAAGCACCGACTGAAACCAACTGAAACCACCGCCTGCCCAGCAACATGCGTGACTGCCCATAAAGCACCGACTGAAACCAAAACCAAAACCAGAAACATCGACAACCTGCTGCCCAGCGAAACTCCAATAGCCCAACCAATATAGCCCAACCACCGACTGCCTCCAACCGACTGCCTTCAATAACCCCACCGACTGCCTCCAACCGACTGCCCTCAATAACCACACCGACAGCCAACATAGCCCACACATCAAACCAGTCCACTGATAACCAATATAGTCCCAAACTAGTCCCAAACCCACTGCCCAACCCAATATAGTCCCAAACTAGACCAGCCCAGTAACCCAACCCACTGCCCAATAAACACGACGCCCAACCACCTAGCCTACTGTTGGGTCACTGCTCAGCCCACTGCCAGGTCGTGTTTCTCGTTTTAACTTCATCCTTTGCACTCTTCGTCATAGTGCTACCAGGTTGCAGTCTCTAGGATTTTTTTTTTATGAGGGGTTAAATCTTCTTCTCCGTCTGTTGATCTGCTCTTGATGCAGTAGATCATTTATATTTATTGGATTTCTGGGCACCGTGACTTGATTATTTGGGAGCTTTTTGGACCTTCCTTATTTGTCGCTACTGTTCGACTGAAGGTATATTGTTCTCCCTTATTTTATTCCTCTATTTATCTTAGAGTTATTTTTCTGTCACGGGTGCCCTAGTATTGTTGTTGATATGGCTACTACTGAGGGACTTGAGAACCCTACTGTTGACACCTCTACCGTTGAGACATCTATGGGTACTTCCACTTTTATGTTTGACCAGTATACAGTGCCTACTAGCACAGTTGCATTACCAGCATTACCGGGCATGATCTCTCAAAAAGTTACGGCACAATTGTTGAATGGTCGTAACTTCGCTGAGTGGTCACGCTCATTCCAGCTTTTCTTAGGCCGTGTAGGGAAGCTTGGTTGGCTGACGGGATCTCACCCAAAGCCAGCTGATGCCGACCCTGGATATTCTGCGTGGTTCTCTGAAAACTGTGCCATTCTTGGATGGTTATTTGGCTCAATGGAGCCCTCTGTTTGCAGGATCCACCAGTTTCATAGCTCTGTTCCGAAGCTATGGAGCGCATTATCAGAGATGTATTCTCAGTCAGGACGGGGAGTTCGTGTTTATGAGCTTTCTCAGGAGCTCTCATATGCTCGGCAGGGAGATATGACCGTTCAGGATTATTATGGCTATTTGACCCAGCGCTGGCTTGAGTATGAGTCTCTACGTCCTCTTGCTGCTATTCCGAAGATAGAGCCCGAGGGAGCAGCATTCTTGCATACTCGAGAGCAGGAGGATAGGATTCACAAGTTCCTTATGGGGCTTCGTGATGAGTTTGAGGGACCTCGTTCTCAGATCTTGTCGATGTTGACACTTCCTTCTCTTTATGAGGTGTATGGGATGATTGAGCAGCATGAGCGTCGAGTCCGTATTGCATCACTTCCAGTTGCAGCTTTGACTCCTTCGATTGACCAGATGGCCCTTGCAGCTGCTGTAGGGTCCCGTTCAGGATCCTTAGTCAGGGATAGGCAACGCTCAGACCAGCGCCGTCAGGGCGCCCCAGATCAGCGCAGACGGGGGGATTCCCGTCAATGTGATTATTGTGGCCGACCAGGACATCTCAGGGCTACTTGCTGGAAGCTCCATCCAGAGCTTAAGCCACCTTCTCGCAGCCGTACTGTTGCTATTGCTGAGGTACCACCGCCCACTACCGCCACTCCTGCTACTGCTCCTCCTTGGCAAAGTGATATGGATGCTATCACTTCCCGATTAGATATACTTATGTCTGCTCTGACTTCTCAGAGTCTGACTACTGCTGCTGTCACCACTACAGGTATATCTCGTGCCTTTCACGCTTGTGCCAGTTCATCTCCCCTTTGGATGTTGGACTCGGGTGCGAATGGTCACATGACAGGTGAGGCCCATCACTTCACCACTTTTGACGAGCCGTTACATACACAGGTTCAGTTAGCAGATGGAACACATGCCCCTATTGTTAGTAGGGGTACAGTCCGTCTCCCAGATGGCCTTACATTACATTCGGTTTTTCATGCGCCAAAGTTGGCCATGAATCTATTATCTGTACATCAGTTAGCCAGAGATTTTCACTGTGCGGTTGTATTCTTATCTGATTCGTGTTATTTGCAGGACCTGAGTACCAGGAGGATTATTATCAAGGGACATGAGAAAGATGGACTGTATTATCTTGGCAATCCATCTCCAGTTTCACCAATTCCTTCACCTGCACCTGCTTTGTCTTTTTCTGTTCCTAGCTTGCATGCTAGTATTTTACCTAGTAGTTGTCGTTATGATTTTTCGTCACAAACTGTTCAATTGTGGCATGACCGTTTTGGACATACAAATTTTAAATATTTATGTATGTTGTTTCCTGCTTTGAGTAATGCTTGTGTTGGTGGTAAACTTGATTGCGTTATTTGTTCCCTATCAAAACATGTTAGGGCCAATTATATTCCTCGCATGCACCAGTCACCCAAGCCATTTGACCTAATACACTCTGATATTTGGGGACCCTCTCCCGTTACTGCTCTGTCA
Organism: Ilex paraguariensis; assembly: GCA_963454935.2. Taxonomy (NCBI): domain Eukaryota; kingdom Viridiplantae; phylum Streptophyta; class Magnoliopsida; order Aquifoliales; family Aquifoliaceae; genus Ilex; species Ilex paraguariensis. The sequence continues at coordinate 9,451 of CAUOFW020003536.1, read as the reverse complement.
GGTGCCAGATATTATGTGACATTTATAGATGATCATACCCGTTGTACTTGGGTCTACCTTTTGCATAGGAAGTCTGATGTGCTCCCTATAATCACTCAGTTTTTACAGATGATTAAGACACAATTCGATGTCATTGTTCGTGCTCTTCGTTCGGATAATGCCAAAGAATATGTGTCTGATGCTTTAGTGTCTCACCTTTCTTCTCAGGGTATCCTTCAGCAACTCACTTGTCCATATACTCCTGAGCAAAATGGTGTTGCTGAGAGGAAAAATAGGAGTTTGATAGGGATGGTACGTTGTCTGCTTAGAGGCATGAGGGTACCAAAATCTTATTGGCATTTTGCTGTTTTGACTTCTACCTTTCTGTGCAATCGTACGCCGAGTCGTGTTCTTCAGCATAAGGCTCCCTTACAGGTCTTATTTCCTGAGCGGACACTTTTTCCGGTCCCCCCTCGTGTTTTTGGATGCACATGTTTTGTTCAGGATCGGTCTCCTACTCGTCATAAACTTGATGATAAAGCGATTCGTTGTATCTTTGTGGGCTATTGTCATCAATCTAAGGGGTATCGATGTTATGATCCTATTAGGCGTCGTATGTATCACAGTCTAGATGTTACCTTTCTTGAGCATATTCCTTATTTTCCTTTCAGTCCTTTGTCTGCCCCTCCAGTTGATGATACTCCCTTTGATTTTCCATTACCACAAGAGTCAGAGTCATTGATCACTATCCCTACAGGGTCATCCGTTTTTCCTCCAAAGGAGTCACTCATCCCTGTCAGTACAGAGTTACCAGTCTCTCTTCCTTTGCAGGTGTATGCTCGTTGTCCTCGCTCTCATCACCCTGCTGATATCCCCTCTACCTCAGGCGATGCAGGTAATACTTCTCAGTTTGTTGAGCATATTGATGCACCTGTTGTTAGTACTGATGAGATTACAGGTGCTGAGCCAGTTACTTTACCTGATAAGATATTATCAGTAGAGGATGGTGATTTAGGGCGTCGTTATCCAAGGCGTGATCGCCGTCCAGTTGATCGATATGGTTGGACCGCCAAGATTTTATATCCGATCTCTGCTTATGTTTCTTATGGTAATCTGTCTCCCACATTTCGAGCTTATACTATGGCCTTATCAGATACGCTGGTTCCTCGCTCTATTTCGGAAGCTATGCGGGAGCCCCAGTGGGTTCTTGCCATGCAGACAGAGATGGACGCTCTTCAGCGTAATCATACATGAGATCTTGTCTCCTTACCTTTAGGGGTGAAGCTTGTTGGCTGTCGCTGGGTTTACACCCTGAAGTTTCTGGCAGATGGTAGTATTGATCGTTACAAGGCTAGACTTGTGGCGAAGGGCTTTACTCAGGTACCAGGTNGCTCTTCAGCGTAATCATACATGGGATCTTGTCACCTTACCTTCAGGGGTGAAGCCGGCTGTCGCTGGGCTTACACCCTGAAGTTTCTGGCAAATGGTACTATTGATCGTTACAAGGCTAGACTTGTGGCAAAGGGCTTTACTCAGGTACCAGGTCGTGATTTTGGTGCTACATTTGCCCCCGTGGCAAAATTGACTACTGTTCGGTTAATTATTTCTCTGGCTGCGGAGTACTCTTGGCC
>CAUOFW020003535.1:0-36541 GCA_963454935.2 Ilex paraguariensis | reverse complement strand
GGTGGTACTCCTGCGGGGACGAGTTCCGCCACTTCTTCGAGGGTTCTCGGTCGGGGTCAGGTGCGGACCGGGATCCTCAGGTAGAAGAGGAGAGAAGGGTCAAGCATCGGCATGACGGCCTTAGCCGGGGACCCAGGGCACCTCCCGCTCAACATCAAAGCGGAGGGATCGTGGATTACCCCCTGCTCCCCACAACAGCAGCAATAGCAACAACAGCCCCGACAACAGCAACAACAACACAGCAACAGCAACAGCAGCAGCAACAACAGCAACAACAGCCGCAGCAGACTACTTCCCTCCTGCCTACGGTGGAGGCCGCGGAGTGGAATCCCGAGCTACTGATCACATGAACCGAGTGATCAGGGTCGACGATTCCATTCTGCAGGATCCTCATGTCGCCCATGCAGTGAGTGAGACACTACATTTGAGGCTGACATGGAGGCTCATCGGGGCGATCAACCAACGTGTTGTTCCGCTCCATCATCCAGAACTCCCTGGTGGTGAGTTTATTTTTGCTTTGGTTCCTTTACTCCTGCATCCCCTTTCTGTGACTTGACACTTTTTCCTTCCTTTGCAGGCTACCCAGCAGATTTCTATCATTGCTGCTCGGTACCACTCGTCCAGGGTGGACCTCCAGAGGGCCCGGGATCAGAAGGCGGAAGCGGAAGCGGCCCTTGCTCGGGCAACGGAAGACGTTGCTGCCAGGGATTCTACCCTGGTGGGGCAGGCTGCCCAAATAGAGCAGCTCCTCAAGGACGCCGAGTCGGCCAAGGTGGGCGCTGAAAAACTAAGTGCCGCACTTGCCGATGCTGAGAGGAGGATTACTGAGCAAACGCAGCGGCTCTCTGCTGCGGAGGAGAGGGCAGTGGGCTCCGAGGAAAGCTGTCTGGCCCTTACCCAGGAGCTAGACAGGATCAGGGCCGAGGAGCTGAACCGGAAGTCAGAGGAACAGCTCCTGGAGGAGTTTGCCGATGACGTCCTCCCCGCTCTCGAAGAAAATAGCAAAGAGTTCTTCAAGAGAGGGTGGGACGAGGCGCTCCAGGCTGCTGGAGTCCCGTCAGACTCCCCTCTCTTCCAAGTGCACAAGTATGTGCCCTCGGCGGAGATGGCACAGGCAGAAGCTCAGGTTGCTGCCGAGGATGAAGCCCCTACGCCGATGCAGATCGGACTGATGCTCCTGAGACGGTGATAGTGGACTTGTCCGAGGACGCTCCGTCGGACCATGCTCCTGAACCTCATGCTGCTCAAACTGTTCAAGCTGTTCCCGCTGCCGAAGTTCTTCTCCTGCCCGCTCCAGAAGCTTCTCAACCATTTATCGCTGACTCGCCCTCGGCCGAAGTTCTGGAGGTGCCTGGAGCCCGATGAAGCTGCTTTTCTCTTTTTCCCCTTTTTGTACCCCTTCTGCTTTCCTTTTGTAGCCTTCGGGGACGCAAAGCCCCTATTTTTGGAAATAAATAACAAGTCTTTTCTTTCCTTTTTCTGTATACAGTTGTGTTTTTCTTTTCTTTACTTCTGTGTAGAATAAATCATAAGTGTTTTTGAACTGTCTTCGGGGCGTGCTGGCCCGTTCCGGAGGCAAGATCTTGTATCTACTCCGGGGACTGGAGTGCTTGTGTTTTGTTCCCAGGGCCATGTTCTTCATGGTTGCTTGTTCCTGCATTTGCTTCGGGGACAGGAGTCCTTGAACTCTGTCCCCAGGGCCGTATCCTTGCAGGAGGCTTGCTCCTGTATGTGCTTCGGGGACGAGAGTCCTTGAACTCTGTCCCCAGGGCCATACCCTTGCAGGAGGCTTGCTCCTGTATGTACTTCGGGGACGAGAGTCCTTGAACTCTGTCCCAGGGCCATACCCTTGCAGGAGGCTTGCTCCTGTATGTGCTTCGGGGACGAGAGTCCTTGAACTCTGTCCCCAGGGCCATACCCTTGCAGGAGGCTTGCTCCTGTATGTACTTCGGGGACGAGAGTCCTTGAACTCTGTCCCCAGGGCCATACCCTTGCAGGAGGCTTGCTCCTGTATGTACTTCGGGGACGAGAGTCCTTGAACTCTGTCCCCAGGGCCATACCCTTGCAGGAGGCTTGCTCCTGTATGTACTTCGGGGACGAGAGTCCTTGAACTCTGTCCCCAGGGCCATACCCTTTGTCTTTTGTTTGGCGAGCTATTGAGTGAGAGAGTACTTCAAAAGTAATACTTCTTTAAATTCATAACATTCCATGGTCGTATTACAAGTCTTCCACTCATATCTTCTAATCCATACGACCCGGCGCCCCCGATTGATATCACTTTGTAAGGCCCTTCCCAGTTAGGTCCCATCTTTCCCTCTGTTGGATCCCGGGTATTGGCCGTTACCCTTCTGAGGACCAGGTCGCCTATCCGGAATTCTCGAGTCTTGACCCTCCTGTTGTATAGTTGGGAGATCTTCTCTTGATACTTGGTTATCCTCAAGGCGGTTTCCTCCCTTCTTTCTTCCAGTAGGTCCAGATCCAATCCCAGTTGATGATCATTTCCCCCTTCATCGAAAGCTTGGGTCCTTATGGTCGGGAGCCCTACTTCGAGGGGTATGATCGCCTCCATCCCGTATGCCAGGGAGTAGGGGGTTTCGCCTGTCGATGACCGAGGGGTTGTCCTGTACACCCATAAAATGTTTAACAGCTCTTCCGCCCACTTTCCCTTGGCTTTCTCCAACCTCTTCTTGATCCCATTGATAATTGTCTTGTTGGTGGCCTCCGCCTGCCCATTGGCTTGAGGGTATGCAGGGGTGGAGTAGAAGTTACGGATCCCGAGATGCTCACAGAAAGACTTGAAGCGCCCGCCAGTGAACTGGGTCCCGTTATCCGATACCAGTGCGCGCGGAATCCCAAATCTGACGACTATGTTCTCCCAGACGAACTTTTTGGCGTCTATGTCTCGGATGTGACTCAACGGCTCCGCCTCCACCCACTTGGTGAAGTAATCTGTGGCTACGATGAGGAACTTTTTATTTCCCGGAGCTTTAGGCAGAGGTCCAACCAAATCGAGCCCCCATTGGGCGAATGGCCAAGGGCTGGTGAGGGGGTGTAAGTCCCCCGCAGGTTGCCTGATCGCAGGGGAGAACCTCTGGCACTGGTCGCATTTTTGGACATATGCCTGCGCATCCCTTTGCATTCGCGGCCACCAATACCCCTGAGACATAATGCGGTGCGCCATTGATCGCCCCCCAGAGTGCCCCCCACATATTCCTTCATGCACTTCATACAGGAGGTCTTGCACTTGATCTTCTTGGACGCATAGCAAGTAAGGCCCTGAGAAAGACCTCCGGTAAAGCTTCTGATCCGAAGAGACCCAAAATCTTGGAGCTTTGAGCCTTATCTTTCTAGCTTCCCTTGGACACTCCGGGAGATCTCCCGTTGTTAGGAATTTGACAAAGGGATCAATCCAACTGAGCGGCTTGGGCGCGTCCTGGATGACCATCGCCTCGAGAGTATGGTCTATACAGGATGTGGGAGATATTCAATGGTGATCCTGCGCGACTGGGAGGAGTCCACTGCCGAGGCTAGACAAGCCAGGGCGTCGGCATGTGTGTTTTTGTCGCGGGACACCTGCTTGATTTCAAACCGGCCGAACCTTTGGATAATGGTCGTTGCCTGGTGATGGTACGCCTTCATCCTAGGGTCCCTCGTTTCGAATTCTCCATTGACTTGATTGACCACCAGCATAGAATCGCAATGCACGATCAAATTGGTAACTCCAGTCGCCTCAGCTAACCGAAGTCCTGAGATGAGTGCCTCATATTCCGCTTCGTTGTTCGATGCCTTGAACCCCAGCCGGATGGCCTGCTCTGCAATAATCCCTTCTGGAGAGGTCAGCAAGACACCGATTCCGGACCCCTTACTATTTGATGAACCATCCACACATAAAAGCCATGGCGATCCTTCAACATTTGTTGGAGATGCAAGTTGGGAGGAGGCGGTCCTTCTAGAACAGGATGCTCCCCCGAAAACTCGGCTATGAAGTCCGCCAGTATTTGTCCCTTTATTGCAGTTCGGGGTTTGAAATGAATGTCGTGCTCCCCCAACTCTACTGCCCATTTGGAGATCCTTCCGGAGAGTTCAGCTTTCCTCAAAATTGCCTTCAAGGGCTGATCAGTTAGGACAGTGATTGGGTGCGCCTGGAAGTAATGGCGCAGTTTCCTCGCAGTGGTGACCAAGGACAGGGCCAGTTTCTCTAGGGGCAGATATCTTGTCTCTGCATCCAGGAGCGCCTTGCTGATGTAGTAAATCGGCTTCTGTCGGTGCTCATGCTCACGGATAAGTACTCCGCTTACTGCAAACTCTGAAACTGCCAAGTACAGGAACAACATCTCCCCCTGGATGGGGACGGACAGGGTTGGAAGAGTCCTCAGGTATTCTTTGATCCCAGCCAGGGCGTCCTCGCACCCCTGGCTCCACATACTCTTCCCAGCACTTTTGATTGCTCCAAAGAAGGGTTTGCATTTATCCGAGGAGCGTGAGACGAAACGGTTAAGTGCAGCCAGCATCCCTGTGAGTTTCTGGACTTCTCGGACAGTGCGAGGGCTTCGGATATCCAGGATTGCTTTAATCTGATCTGGGTTGGCTTCGATTCCTCGCTGACTAACCAGATACCCGAGGAATTTTCCTGACTCCACTCCGAAGACGCACTTCGCTGCATTCAGCTTCAGCCCATACTCCCTGAGAGTGGAGAAGGTATCCGCCAAGTCTGTAAGATGATCACAACTCCGTTTGCTTTTTACCAGCATGTCGTCTATGTAGACCTCCATCGTGTTGCCGATCTGCTTCTTGAACATCCGATTCATCAATCTTTGGTATGTTGCCCCCGCGTTCTTCAATCCAAACGGCATCACTTTATAACAATAAACTCCCTTCGGAGTGATAAATGCCGTTTTTTCTTGATCCGGGGCATAGAGAGGGATCTGATGATATCCTGCTCGGGCATCCAGGAAGTCCATTCGTTCATATCCGGCTGTGGCATCTACCAGCTGGTCCACCTTCGGCAGGGGGTAGTCGTCCTTGGGACATGCCTTGTTTAGATCTGTGAAATCCACGCAGACACGCCATTTCCCCCCTTTCTTTTTTGCACATACTGTATTGGACAGCCATTCTGGGAACTGTATCTCTCGAATGGCATCGGCTCTCAGGAGTTTGTCTATTTCCTCATTGACCGCGTTGGCGTGATGCGGGGCCATACGTCGTGGCCTCTGCTTTACTGGCTTGTGAGACGGGTCAACATGCAGCCTGTGAGTAATTATCTCAGGGTCTACTCCTGTCATTTCCATTTCGTTCCAGGCGAACACGTCTGTATTCCCTCTTAAGAACCTGATCATCTCCTCCTGTTCGGCTGCGGGCATCGAGGTCCCAACTAGGAAATACTTCTCTTCTTCTCCTTCAACCAAGGGCACCTTCCGGAGGTCTTCAACCGATCGTTCAGCTGGGTCTACCCGGGGGTCATCCATCCCCGGACGCCCGGACTGTAATTGCTATTTTTCCATGATCTCTTCCGGTGCTCGCCCCTTCTCCTGGCTGGACGCCCCGGCTCGGACGGCCGAATAAAAACAGTTCTTCGCAGACGCTTGATCCCCCCGGATCTCCATGACGCCCTCTGGCGTGGCGAACTTTAACTTCTGGTGGAGAGTGGAGTGCACCGCTCCCAACGCGTGCAGCCATGTTCGCCCCATAATCACGTTGTAAGGAGAGTCCGTGTCGATCACCACAAACTCTGTGTCGATGACGAAGGGACCAGTGGCGACCGGTAATGTAATTTTCCCCACGGGCAAGGCGAAAGAGCCGTTGAACCCGATGAGGGGTGTCCTGATTTTGGTTAGGTCTTTGGGGCCAAAGCCCATCCGCTTCAAAGTCTCGAAGTACATCACCTCCGAGGAGCTCCCTGAATCTATCAAAATTCTCTTGACATCGAATTTCCCTATCTTTAGGGTCAAGACAAGGGCGTCGTTATGAGGAATCACCACGCCTGTCAAATCCGCGTCAGAGAACGTAATGCCAAGCTCTCCCATCCTGGCCCTTTTACTTGATGGCCCCACATCTCCCTCGGCTACCTTTCTTGTAAAAGCTACCCTCTTGAGGTCGGATTCGAGCTCTTTGGACGTGGGGCGCTCCAGCGGACATACATGGATGACGTCTATGACGTTGTCCGGTTCCTCGGTCGGGGCAAGGGCTCGTTTCTCTTCTGGCCTAGGCTCTATGTATTCTTTCAAATGTCCGTCTCGGACCAAGCTTTCCAAGAATGACTTGAACACCCTGCAGCTCTCGGTGCGATGCCCGACATCCCGGTGATATGAACACCTGACTTTTTGATCACGGGTGGAGGGGTCGCTCTGCATCCTGGGCGGCCATTTGAAGAACGGCTCGTGTTTGATTTTATGGAGCAACCTGAAGATGGGTTCCTTGAAGACGGTGTGAACTCCTCTGGACGAACCCCCTGGATGGGGTAGCAATCCCTTTCGGGGAATATCTTCGCGCTCTTTCTCCTTTCTCTTGGATTGGAGGGCTCGGCCTTTGTTGCTTCCCAGCTCGTCCTCGACCCTTGAGTACTTGTTGATCCGGGCCATCAGTTCCCCCATATCCGAGGGAGTCTTCTTGGTCAGGGATCGGTACAGGTCCGTGTCCCTCGCCAAGCCGAGCCGGAAAGATGCCGCTGCCATGACCTCCGAGCATCCCTCGACCTCATTGACTTCTTCCCAGTATCGGATGGCGTACTGGCGAAGAGTCTCGGATTCCCTCCGTCTGAGGGTCAACAATGATCCAATGTCCTTGGGGCGCTTACTCCCCGTGATGAATCGGGTTAGGAACTGCCTTGTCAATTCTTTCCAGGACCCAATACTGTTTGGGGGAAGCGTCTCGAACCACCTCATCGCAGAGTCCCCCAAGCTCATAGGGAACACCCGGCATAGAAACCGTTGGTCCGAATGATAGAGGGACATCATCTGCTTATATTGTCTGATATGGGCTTCGGGATCGGATCGCCCATCATAGGTTTTGAACCGTGGCACAACGAACTTTCTTGAGACATCCATCTCACTGATTTCCCTCGTGAAGGGTGTTTGCATGACTTCGTCCTCGGCCTCGTCCTGGACAGTCTTACCCTTTCTTCTGGAGTCTAATCGGGCTCTGAGATCTACTTCTTCCCTTACGGGATGCCTCCTGAAGTCCCTGGGTTCATGGGTAAGCCCCTCGTTTCCGGGCGTCGTGTAGATTGGGTTGAGTCCTCCTCGGATTCATCTCCCTTCCTCCGTCTGGACAAACCTCGCCGGAGGTCGTCCAGGGCCAACGGCCTCGCTTTCCTGGAATGGTTGTCAAGATGGCATTCGCCGGCTCTGGGTCGCTTCGGGGCCCTGGAGCTTTCTGCTTTGTGATCCAGGTGGTTTCTTAGATCCTTTGTCTCCGCCTCATGGACGGGGAGCCCTCGGGAAAGGAATGAATCCCTCGACCCTCCGCCTGAGGCGGCAAACTCGTCGAGCCGGCTAAGGACGTTTACATTGTCCTTCTCCAGCTGACGTAATCTATCGCCAAATTTCTCTTCTATCACCTCTGCCAGCTGACGGGCCAAGGGGGCTGATCCTCCTGACCTGATCCCCATACTGGTTTGGGGGGTTACCCCCCTTGACCGAGTAGAGGCACTTTTAATCGTACTGGTGCGATCCCTCCCTCCGTGATGGCAGGGAGCTTGCAACTCATGACTCCTTTGGTGGGGTCCTTTCCCTTTTGTCTGGTGTTCACCATGGTCACTGTTCTTTATAGAGAAAAGATTAGGAAAACTACTCGTTTCCCACAGACGGCGCCAGATTGTGCGTGCAAGATCCTGCACAATATATAAAAAATATTGGGAACAGATCTCTCCCCTGGTGAACTCTGAGTGAGCCGGTTGAGTGGCCAAACACGCTGCTTGACACAGCCTGCAAGGTACGGTGGCAACCTGGAACGGCAAAAGAGGATCCTGGGAAAGGAAGAACTATCCTGTATGTCTGAAAGGTTTTCCTGGAATAAAGAGGAAACAAGTTAGAAGGGTGCCGGAGTGTTTTCCGGCGTATCCCCTCCGACGGTCTAGTCAGTCTTTGAATGAGAGAGAGGAAGAAGAAAACACTGAGAAAGTCTGTATTGTAGTAGAGAGTTTTTGATTGCATACCCGCTTTGCCTTTTGGGAGGAGTATTTATACCTTAGAAGCTCATGATTGCTGTCAGCGTGGTCAGTAGGTGATTATCAGGCATAGGTAGCGTGTGTATTGATTTGATGAGGAATGTCTTCTCTAATTGACTGCTCGGGGTCCCGAGCAATCAATGCTGAGTCGTCGGGACGCCAACGGTACAATATGCTCCTTTCGGGAAGGATGCAATAAATGCTCTGTAATAGGAGCATTTATTGCCTTTCATATCCGAACCTTACCGCATTGAATGCGGTCTCGTCAACAGAAGGGTGCAATTAATTGTTTGCTTTCCAAAGCGCATGTCAGCAACAGCATGCGGTTTGTCTGTTTTTGATGTGATATCATATGCCACGCGTCCATCACGTATTGGCTATGACTTCTGTATTCCAGCATGTTCTGACATTACTTGTGTAAGACGAGGTCATGATGAATAGTCTAGACTGGCATAGGCTGATGTCCCGTACTTCAGTAGCTTTATCTGGGAGTAGAGGAAGCGTCCAGGATGGAGTGACCCTCGGCACTGAGGAAAGGCTCACCTCGGAGACCGAGGGGTGGTATGTTTCCGAGGTACACGGTGACCGAGGACACGTGTTGTATAATACACCGAATGCATGATCCTTTGAGAGGTACCTCGGGGGAGAGGACGCTCTTCGCCGATGGTGCTTATATCCGGGCAACACTGTTTCCAAAAACCCGAGGACACGTGTCTTCATCTTAGGGCTTTTCAGAAGAGTCTCATCACTTGGTTTGATCCTTTTCAAGGATTGAAGCCAACTTTCTTTTCGCAGATCTAGAGTGGTGTTGGGAAGGTGGTGTTGTGCAGTCTGTGCAGTCAGATTGTGATGCTTACAGTTTTGCTGTACTGTGGTGCTGCAATCTGATTGGGCAGACATTGCTGCCTTGTTACAGTTTTGAGGTGTTGCAAATGTTTTCATGGTGATTCAAGCATCAGAATTTAATTTCATTATATGTTTGAACAATTCAAGACTACATATGCATTCTGTTCTTGAGGAAGAGGGTGTTTATTGCTCTGTCAGAAAAGAGGGAACGGGTTTGGCCTCTGTGTTGGTTGGGTCAATGTTGTGGATCCTGTTCTCACTGTGGCATTTTTCAATGACTTTTATTGGTTCTGCTGGGTTTGCTTCGGTGGCCCTTCTAGCCTGAGCCGATGTATCAGAATAAATAACTCCATTGGAAGTACTGGAGTTGTCATCCCTGGACCTTCTTCCTTGGATATCTCGGTGGATTTCGAGTTACGCTGTTCACTCTTCTTGATATCTACCTGATCCCTCTTACATTTCATTTTGGCAATCTTTGCCTTTCCCTAATGGTTTCTGCCATTCGAGAATGCTGCTTTTAAAGAAGGAGGATGGTGCTTCTTCTGCTGGTTCTTTGTATCTGGCATGCTGCATGAGGGGATGTTTTTATTGTGTTTATGAAGCCGGTGTTTGTTTCCTGAAGCACTTTCCAATGGCCGGGCTTGCTCTCAGCTAGAATGTTCTGCTGGAATCTCTCGGCAGGGGATCATCCTTGCGGTTTTCTCAGTTGGGTTTCCGCTATTTGTTTGATCGATCAAATATACTTACTAATTAAATCTATCAAATTTTTTCACGATCGATCCTTTCACTCTAGTACTTTTATTACTTCTACCTCACTTCTCAATTCTGCAACAATATGATCGATCAATATGTATTTTTTGATCTATCAAATACACTTATTACTAACACATCTATCATATTTTTACACGATTGATCAGATTCACACAGTATTTTTTTTACTTCTCATTCAAACTACAAACCTGTCTCAAATGATCGATCATCATACTTGTTTGATCGATCCAATCAACACTTTTCTTTTTCCTTTTTTTACTACACCTAACCACATACTGATCGATCATATATTACACTGATCAATCCATTACGTTTACTGCAAGTATGTTATCCTCATAAATTTATCTACTATGTTTGTTAATATATCTTTAATTTTGTATGTATCCCAATTATTTTTATACATTTCTTACTGATATAGTAAATAATTCATTGCCTTTCTAATTTGTTCCACTGATTTTTAAAATTTCTCACTCTTGTTGTAATTATACCATTAATTTTGTACTTTTATCTAGTAATATTGGTAACATCGCAATGATTTTGCAAAAACACCTTATTAAGGCACTATGATCGATCATCATATTTGTGTTCGGTCTAATTATATATATATTTATTTTTTTTCAAAATTTCATTTTCTTATGCAACACCTTTCCACATAAAGATCGATCCTACATTTATTCGATCGATCAATATTTTTTGATCGATCATCTATTACATTTAGTATGAGTTGTAAATTTTTTCACTGTCGTTGTAAATATACCTTTAATTTTGTACCTATCCCATTATTTTTTTATATTTTTTATTAATGTCGTAAATACACCATTAACCTTGTACTTGATTCAATTAACTTTGTAAGGATCTCATTATCTTTGTTATTGTATTCATTATTGTTATAAATCTTGCAAGTAATATTTATAAATATTCTATGACCTGTGTAACTCACTCATTGATGTGGTAGGTCCCTCATCCATCATTGTTGTACGATATAAGTGGCAACAATAAATTCTGGTTGCCTTACTTTGCCTTTACACGTTTCCTTTTTGCATTATTGTGCAGTCTCTTTTTCAGCTTTTATCAGCCAAATATTTTCGGTATCATACTGAAAATCCGCTTGTATGTAACGTAGTCTACTCCTTGAAAGAGGGGTGATGGTAATATGTATAGATAATGATGACGTGTCAAGGCTTAATGATCGCATGATTTTTGTAAGCGGCTACGTCAACGTCGCTGTACTTCTTTAAAATAATCATTTGAGGCTCGAAAGAAAGAGAGATTGAATTGTCATCCCATGAAGTAAATAAAATAAATACTTAATTATGGAGCAAATTCAAGGATTGAAATGAAAAAAAAAGAATTGTGGAGGGCTTAAAGTGCAATTTTTTTAACCTAGCAAGACTTACAGCAGCCAAAACTTTCAATTTCACTGTTATAAGGGCTTAGGGTTTACAATTTAGGTCCAAACCATGTTCTTTATGCCTATGGATAGTATTGATAATCAAGTTCAGCATGTCGACCTCGAATCGAACATGTTAAGCACATTTTTTTAAACGAGCTTAAAAATTATTCAAATTCAACTCGTTTTCGAGTCTGAACAATCACAACACAAACTAAACCCAAATATTTACATATAAACAAGCCGAGCTTGTCAAGTTCAAGCCAATTTTTTTTTTTAAAATTCTACTCGTTTAAAAAATTGAGTCAAACTCAAATCGAATTCAAGTCAAATTTGAGTAGCGCATTGTGATTATCAACCCTACCCACAGACTGTGAGACAAAAAACCCGAAATCAAATACTTAAAAAATCTCTCAATGTCTGTTTAGCTTCTTAAAATTTAAAAGGATTATTCATTCCTATTCTCGGAATTAAACCATTTTTTTAGACTGAAGAGTTTAGGGTGGATCGTATAGTAATTTTAAGGAAAATTTGTGGGGAGGTACACTTTTTTTTGAAAATATTCTTAAAAAAGTCTATCCCCCAAACTTTTAAGTTAGTAAGTATATTTTTTGTAAAATATTTGGTGGCTGACTACATATTTTTAAATTTTCATATTTTAGTAGTACCTAAAATGCTCTTACTTATTTTATGCAATATCTAGTAGTTTCCTATTTTTTTTTAATTCTATTTTTATTAACTGAGTGGTTTCCTATTTTTATGGGCAATTAATCGTTTGAATTTTAAAAATATTACAAAAATATGTTTGGCGATTAACGTTTTTATTGTATATTGATCCAAACTGTAATCACTATTTTTCATATCTTCATTTTTCATATTCATCTTTTCCAAACAGCCATCGATACCCATTATTGGTCTTTTATCGGAAGAGTCATCAATTTTTTGGTTTTTGATGTCACACTATTTTTAGAATTATGTCATTTTTTGATGTCACACTATTTTTTAATTATGATAGACTATTTTCAAACTCTATCACCCTTTGATGTCATATTATTTTTAAAATTATATAACTCTTTGATGTCACATTTTTTTTTTAGTATGTCACACTATTTTTTAATTAGGTCACTCTTTTGTTTACGAACCAAAATTCATGAGGTTTTTGAATTTTTTAGGAATTTGAGAGTTAATAAGTAAATTTTTTTTAGGAAAATCATAACATTTTAATATTAGATAATAGTTGCTCTTGAAATCTAAATAGTTGACTTTTTTCATGGAAAGAATTTCGGTTGCACATTGTTATGGGAGGATTGTATCAATTTAAAAGTTTTTCCCTTGAATCTTGCATGAGCATTCCGTGTTTAAAGAAGTTTGAATGAAATTCTGTTGAAATAACAATTCAGTTAATGAATTGATTTTGTTTCTTATTTCGGTTTAGCTAATTTAGTAAATAGATAATTAAGGGTATTAGAGTCATTTTAATCCAAAATGTACTTCTTAACAAAAAAAAATTAAATTGATTATTGGACTTTTTGACAAATAAGTTATTAAAATTGTATCTGCCCACAAATATCCCTAATTTTAATGTCCCACTGGGATTTTAGTTTTCCATCGGACAAAACATTATAATGTTTCTTTGCCACCCGAAAATTTTCAAAAAATTGCAGTTTCCTCCATAAATATTAATCCTCTCAAATCACGTATGTGGAACATAAAATGTGAACAAATGAAAAATGAGGCATTGTTTACTAATTGGGGCACACACATTACTTGTGTCTAATGCTCCGTTTGGTGGAAAATAGAATGATGAAAAATTAGAGAGATAAATAAAACATCATGTTTGGTAAAAAAATAAAATAAAAATGATGAAAAAGTGGATGAATTAACTTTCATTCTAACTTACTCAAACCAATTCCTTCAAAATCGGAAGGAAAATAGATGAAAAGTTAATTATTTGTGTTAAAATATATCTTATTTGTCTATATTTTTTTTATATATAAATATACTAGTCATAATCCGTGCCTGAAGACACGATAAAATATAAAATTCGAGCATTCAAAAAATCGATCTCATTATATTAATTTTTTTCAAAATATATTAAATACAAATTAATTAAATATTAAATGATTAAATATATAATAAAAATGAGTGATGTGATATTTTTAAGGAATAAATATATAAATGATTAAACATATGATAGAAATAAGTGATGCGATTTAACATTTGAGTCTGACAAAAGGATGATAAGTGAAGTAAGTGATTGATAATGGTTTTTAGGGAGAAAATATGACTGAGATAAAATTGAAACACACTTATATTTTATTATATAGATTACATATACATTAATTTCATATAAAAATACAATAATAAAATATGTATATATATATATATATTTATTTATTTAAAAATAAACAATAAACAATAAAAAAATTAAAAAATTAAAACAATAAAACAATTAAAAAAATATTTTTTCCATTTTAAGTAGGGGTGAAAATTTTTGACTTAACACGATGGCACGACTTGAACTCGACACGAATTTTATAACACGAACTTGATTAACTCGAACTCAAAAATAAACAGGTTAACTCGTAATTCGACACAACACAATTAGTTGAATGAGTTGAGTTAGGCATGATTAATGTTCGACATCAACTCATAAATGGCCCAACACGAATTTAACACGACACAACTCGATTGTCATCCCTAATCTTAGCCGGCACAAAAAAATATAAAAAATTATTAGTCATTTTTATCTTGACTCCTTTAGTTGGAGAAATTGTGGACATCAAAAGATCTTCTCACAATATGTTGTTCCCTCTCTCTCTCTCTCTCTCTGTATATTTGAAGCTTAAATTGTAATGGGAGAAAGAAAAGGTTCAGAACATCCATTTTTCTTTACCTACAAATTAGGAAGCACGGATACAAATGTGAGATACAGATACAATATGATAAAGATACGACCATATGAGTACGATCAGAATACATCTATAAAAAAGTATATCACATATTTTTAGTGATTCTTTAACAATAATAAATAATATTAACAATTATTTTTTTAGAGAGCTAACTATTGTCTCACTA
The DNA here is from genome assembly GCA_963454935.2 of Ilex paraguariensis. Taxonomy (NCBI): domain Eukaryota; kingdom Viridiplantae; phylum Streptophyta; class Magnoliopsida; order Aquifoliales; family Aquifoliaceae; genus Ilex; species Ilex paraguariensis. Next base: position 22,292 of record CAUOFW020003535.1, on the reverse strand, counting down.
TAATACATCTGTAAAATGAACGTAATTAATTAAATAAATAAAAATTAATATTTAACTAGATTGTTTGTTTAGAAGAATTTGATGCTAAGACTATAATCTAATCAATTCATTTATACTCTTTGGACATGTGATAGTGAATAATTAATGTAGAATATGTAGCAACTAATTACTTGGAGAAAGAAGACTGACACGGATTGAAAGCCCAACAAAAGGTCAAAAGGTGATAGTATAGACAAACTGGGTCGTACTCGAAATATATTGAAATTGGTGGTGTTTGATTCGGATTGGGCAACAATTAAGACTCATTTGGATCCTTTTTTGCCATTTTAAGAAAATGTTCAAAAATTCATAATAAATCATAGAAGATTCTGAATTTAGTACTGTTAATTTTGTTAGACTTCAAATGACACGTGTTTTTATATTAACTAGTTAGATTGTAATTTTTTATTTTTTTATAATTTTCATATAATTAAAGATTTTGCTTTTATTATGGGGAAGATTAGGATTTTAGTCGTTCATATATATATTCTCTTATGTAATACGAATTATTTATTGAATAGTATACTTTTTCAGAGATATTCCTTTGTTCTTTTTCTCCGTGAATTCAAAGTACCTTTATTTTATAGTCTTAGAAAACGGTGTTTTCTTTGGGTCCATTTAGTTAGGAAGAAAAGAATGATGAAAAATAAAAATGATAGAAAGTGAAGTAAAAGAAAAGAAAATGATAAAAAATATATTTTCATGCTTGTATTTGATCAAGATGAAAAACTTGCAAGAAAATTTTAAAAAAATTTCATTTTATTGTTTGAAAGAAAGTAAAGTTACAATAAAATTTTTCTAATTTTTTAAATTATCCTTAATTATATTAAATTATTCGAAAGAAGAAAAAAATATGTATTATAATTAAAAGTTAATTTTTTTTAAAATAATGGCTTGTAACCTAATTCTAAAACAGTGAAAGTCTTTGGACCAAATTATATGATTAATCAAATCTATACCAATATTTTTTAAAATTAAAAACCAATAAACTATTTTTAAAAAAATAAATATAAAATAGAAAAATAGTTATAGGTCACAACTTTCTTGTCTTTTCTTATAATTTACAAGAAAAAAAAGTTAGTTAATTGTAAAAAAATTAAAAAAAAAATATATATATATATATATATATATATTTTTTTTTTTTTTTATCATTTTTTTTTTCTTGCTAACAAAACAAATAAAAAATTATAAAAATTTGTCTTTATTGCATTTTCAACTATGGACCCAACTACCTCCTCTGTCGAGACCGATTCCTCCATATCCTACGGCCTGAATCTACGGCGGTCTATAAACAATGGTGCAATTGTGGAGCCGAGGTCGCCTCCGCGGCCAGAGTCGATACAGAGGCTGATGTTACAGAAATTGAAAGATGATTTGCAGAGGCTCCCGGAGGATAACGGGGTCAATGAATTTACCGATATGCCCGTGAAAGAGTTTGGGAAAGCGCTTCTCAGTGGGTATGGTTGGTACGAGGGTAGGGTTATTGGGAAGAATGCAAAAGAAGATGTAAAAGTGGTTGAATATTCGGGGAGAACTGGCAGACAAGGCCTGGGCTTTGTTGGTGAAATACCCAAAGAGAAAGTAAAGACATAAAACGAGGTAGAGAGCAAAGGGGCACTACTGAAAAAGTGAGGGGAAAAAGGGTGCGTTCTAATGTGGGTAGGGAAGTTTGCGCCTTGAACAAATCGCTGAGTACATTGGAGATCCGAGGTATATTGGATATTGATTCATTGTGAACTAGCTGTAATATTAGATTGATGGGAACTGTTTTTTGATTTCAAGGTATTTTGAGTTATATCTTACATCAACCTATGTTAACTTTTTGGAATCTCTTTGTGCTGTTATGTTTTTGTTATATCTTTGTTTGTGCTAGGTGCTTCTTGGATTTTGATGCCCTCTTTTCTTGAGATCAATAACAAGGAAGTGTATCAATGAAATAGAGTACATGTGAGGCAAGACTCCCCCAAGAAAGAAAAAGGCTATAAAAGAAATGAAATAGAGTTCCAATTTGGCCGAATAATAGTATACCCAAAAACTTGAGAGACACCAAAACCCATCAAGCACCAGTACCTCCATAACTACCACGAAAACTATATTATGACTGTTGCAAAGATCTTACCATCATCCAGTCGTGTCCAACTCTTTTCCATTTGTGGCCTCATTTTTCATTAATCTATTTATATTAATTCTGGAGTGACAAATACAACTATATACCAACTTTATAATTGTTCAAAAAACCACATAAAGTGATTAAGTTTTAGAGCAATCTCTCATTAAGTGAAATCAACTGTTCAAAAAGAAATCCCTAAACCACCCGTTGCTAAAGTGAGAGAGACCATACACTGCTTTGATAATATACTGTTAGTTTTCATTCCATGTCCTAATCCGCTCTCATTATGACACATTCATTGTGACTAAGCTAAGAATTGTACCACTATTGGTCATAACACAACCATTTTGCACTTGGATCTACTTTTAGGTTGAATGGTGTCAAGTAGAGATGACAATGCTTGCACTAAAGATTGGAACCCAATATATCTCAGAAGGATAAATGTCATCATTTTCTCATTTCTGGTTTCATGCCATGATTTTCTTTCTCTTGTTCGGCTTGTTGATGGGACCCTATCTTTATCAGAATAGAAAATAGTTTGAACTTTTTCGGCTTATAATGAAAAAGTTTTTGTAGATTTTGCGGTATGTTCTCTGAAAATACGGAGATCAACTACATTGAGAAATCTATCTTGGCTTGTAAAGATGTTTTCTAACAAAATCTCGCATCCAGATGCATTGAATGATGTCTGGACTACACTTAGACCTTCCCATCCTTAAATGCAACTTTGCACTTGCGGGTTTGGACGGTTGTGGTTTGATCATCATTTATTTCAGAGTAGTTTTAAAAATTACTGGCAAGAAAGTTGTGTATAAGGATGGGAAGGTCACAGGTTTATGGAGAAATAGGAGTAGTTTAAACCAAATTTGAAAGTTAATTCTACTAAGTTGCTACTTTTAAGCAAACTTGCAGGTGGGAATGTTTTGTTTCATTTTCTGTTACTTATCAGTTTGATTAATTTTCAAAGTTTTTGTTAGGAATAAATAGTTGTTTAATATTGGTTGTGGAAGGAACATATCTGTTTGTAAAGAGAATTTAGTGCACATAGTGTTGGTTTCTGTTTTCTGTAGTGGCTATGTTTGTGTTTATGTTGTATTTTTTATTTGGCATTTGATTGGCAAAGGGTGTATCTGCATGGAGGGAAGAAAGAGGAGCTACCATTGGAACTGGAGGTATCCAAGCAGGGCATGTTGCAGCAGACTGGATTGTGCCCATATGCAGCTTATCTGATTGGGGATTGGGTTTGGTTGGTCACAACCCTCTGGTAGTTGGTATATGCAAGAAATTTCTCTGATATGCTTGTATGTTCGTATAATGAAGAAAATGCATAGGTAATCATTTTTTTGTTGCAGATGATGCTTAATTTTTCGTTTCAATGTATGAATTTTCAATCTAAAGATATAGAAAGATTGGTTAAGCCTGGAAGAGGGTTGAGAAAGCAGATTCAGAAACTTCTCCTACTTGTTATACATAACTCAGGCCATGGTCCTTTTTGGTAAATTTTTTTTTTAGTTACATTTTATTCCTGATGTTCATAGAGTTCAATAGAGCGACTGAAAATAAAGCTTAGGCATCTCTTCATTTTGCTGCTTGTGCTATTATGTTAAAACTAAGGTTACAACCTATTATTTTTGCTAAAATTGTACCTGCTATGGAGATTTACATTTATGAAAGCTGTAAAGATGGTAAAGATTTGACTCCTAATGATGAGAGTTGTGTGGGTAAGACTGATGTGAGTACATTGGCAAGGCCTTCAGCAGGATATGTGCTCCTATAAACAATCCTTTAGTTTCATTTTTTTCTGAACTATGACTACCTAGTGGCCAGTAGGCAGAATAGCATTCGCAATTTATACTTCATCATGGCGCAATTTATATTTCCACTGTAGTGTATCATTCTAAAGAGTGCAAATCAGGGATGAGGGAATTCAAAATTCTTTAGAGGATAAAGTGTCATTGGTCCTTCTTTTCTGTTCCATAATAAAGTATTTTGCATAGGTACAAGCGAAACGTATTCCAACTTGTAGCATATTATTGCAAGGATTCTAATCAACTTTACAAGATAAAAACATGAAAATACTACCCTCATACGTATTTCCATTGCTTGTGAATATTACAATTCAAAAACTCAGAAATTTCTTTTCCTTCAAGCTTTCCACAGTGGCCTTGAGGCTTACTTCAAGAGGAAGGAAATCAATGCCCAAATTTTTTGCCCTTTCCTTGGATACTTGGTATGGTGGGACAAAAGGCTTTTCATCTGTATATCTGCCATGAATAAAACACAAAGTTCTATTTAGGTTCCTTTGGTTGTGAGAAATTTATACCTCAAATGATCTCAGGATGATAGATCATTCAATTACTACAAGAAACTTTGAAGCTTAAATTGTAACTAAAAAAATGAAGTAGATCAAAAAATTCCATTTCTAGTAGCTCTAGAAGTAAATGGATCTTTGGATTCTAAGCATGACATTACTCTCTACATCCTCCTCTTCAATATATTATATAGAAATCGAAAAAAGAAACCAAGTACTCTTATGTCCTTGAGTCAAATATGAAGGTGTTTCTAAGTAGCCAATCTTTCCATTGATTTCCTATTCGAGAAAGTAGCTTGAAAAGGCAGGCATTTTGCCTTGATTCTAACCTAAACACCAAATTTTTGGAAATTCTTGAATAGAATCATTATATATTAAACTTAATTCTCTTGAACAAATTTCATTCTATAGATCATCAAACTAATTCCATCCATTGTGGAACTCTTTGATCCACCTCACATTTTGTACAAGGTTAACACAATCCAATCTTGTCTTTCCATTCCCTAATAGAGCAGTTTTCGTGACAATGATGGAGAACATGCATCAGCTTATACCAGTGACTGACTATTAGTATGATATTATTTAGAGCTAAATTTTATTAGGTGAAAGAAAGAGATTTGAACCCAATTAAACATGGGAAATTTAAAATGATGCAAAATTTGTTGAATGTGTCCAAATTCAATTATTTAAATTAGTTGCTTAGTCATGGCATTAAGGACATTTCAAATACTAATACTTACTTTTTAGGAAGGTTAAGCGTAGGATAAAGCTTGTGTAATATCTTTTGAATTTCGGAACAGTATGTTACTGTCTCGGCCAAACAGTATCTGCCATTAGCAGAAGGAATCTCAAATGCTTGAATATGTCCATATGCAACATCTCTAACATCAACACATAAAAAGATTCCACTCGATAGCATTTCCTTCCCTACATCATATAAAGCTTAATTGCTTGTATCAAAAGAATCACATTTACAACTTTACAAAAAAAATACAAAGAACTTGTTTGTGCCCATTACAACAAATAAAACCTAGGAGGCGTGGATTGAATGTAGACCTAATTTTGGACACTATTTGCAAAAGTGACTGCCCTCATATTCGAACCCACAATCCCAAAATTATTGGGCATTTTCTTGGAACCAAAGAAGGGCTTTTTCTGTTACTTGAAGATAGACAAACAACTAGAATGATACATTTGGCCCATTTCATTTGAGTAAAGATCATTTGACTATCATGTTTAATCTTTGATAACTATTAAATCAATGTAAATTGTTCTCTAACAAAATCTCCATAACCATATAGCAATTAGGGGCTAGATTTTTAAAGGGCTGATCATTCGTTCCCAGGATTTTACAACAATTGAAATGAATTATATAATACATTTCAGGTAGAAAGATACTATCATACTCATAACACTCAATTTGTTAATAGAAAAGCATACCATGATTTATGAAGTCTACAATCCCCTCAGAAGTGGTATTGAGAATCGGCTGTAAGAGAGGACCAATCACATAATCTGGATGTATCGTCACCAAGTCAATCCCGCTCTGTTTTGCAAATTTCCATGCAGCTTCTTCGGCCAGTGTTTTTGAAAGCATATACCACAGCTGAGGCATACACCAAAGTTTCATTAGCACATAAGGAAGGGTGTTAAAGAAAGTCATCTTATCTCCAACTATGTTGTTGAATAAAAACACAAGAAGCTACAACATAAGCCTCGCAGTCCTTGCATGTCCAGATTCTCAAAAATTTCAGAAAGAAAACTAGCCTTTACCTTTTCCCCATCTATATGCTAAAATAACTAAAACTTGAAGATCTATCTTAGGTCTTAAGCGAAAAAGAACCATCTCAATGGACTTTGTACAACATTAAAAGATGCAGTCAAATGCTTTTTATTTTCCAATAAGCAATGATTCCATTAACCGAAAGAGATTAATGTATACACATTGTTTTGCAAGCAAATACAAACAGCAGAAAACCATGCAAAACCACAGAGCATAGGATAATAGATCTTCTACTTTGTTCTCATAAAAGACATGCAAGAAGCATTCAAATACTGATAATTGTTTCTCATGCAAAAAATCCTTCACGTGACTAAGCTATTTGTACAAAGGGCAACAAAAGAGAGAAATACAAGAGAGTCCTGGGAAAGTTTATGGATGTTGCTTCAGCACTTTATCACATAATAACTTAAATATCAAAGGTATTAGCACATCACAAACCTTTGATTCCTGACAAAATACTGGATCGGAGAACCAAGTCTCATCAATTACAACATCCGGGTTTAAAGGTTTTCTGTTGAATCTAACCGAAGCCATGGAAGATGTTACTACCACCCTTTTGATAGATGAAACTTTCGCACAGGATGTGAGAACATTAAGTGTTCCCTTCACAGCAGGGTCAATTAATTCTGCCTGAAACATGGTAAATAAATGATAAACAGCCCTTTCTGTATACAGTTTACCAAGGAAGGGAATAAACAGCCAATAGCATTACACCAATGTGTGCACAAAATAGCATCAAGGCAGCACATAGAAAATAAATTCCTTGCATATACCAAGCTGTATTGATGTTGATTACTTTAAATATCCATGTTTTTATGAAAAGCGAGTAGCGTAAGATGCTCTTTAAATGTATAGCACAATTCGTAAGAGTTTTGGTTGTAACAAATCTCGTGAAATTCAAGAAGCTGCAAAAATACCGAGTGTACACCTCTTACATTTCTATCATTCCTTTTAGGCCATCAAAAGTAACCAAATTATCAAACACCCTTGCTTGCTTGTCCACAGGTCGTCTTTGGCTAATCTTCTGCCGCTAGATCATACCTACGTATATGGGAGCTATTTTCTAGCCAGATTAAGACAGTAGAATCTCCATTGCTTTGACAAATAAATGAGTTTTACATTACTCTTCATGTTTCTATTCTCTTAGCTTTCAGTGTAACTTATTTGAAGGTATAGTCTTCATAACCTTTCTATTTTATAGCTGAGGTTTACTTATTGATCTTGGCACATACATATCAACTCTTCACTCCGTTATTTCAATCCCTTTGTTGAACGTGAGATGACCAAAAAAGTTCCAATTGATAACAAGAACAGCAAGCATGCAAGAAATGACCAGAAGATGGCTAACACTACATAAACTACAATATAGTTTGAGGTACGGGTCTGAACCTAGGGACAGTATTAACATGAAACTAATGATGTCACGATGGTTGTAGTGTCAAGATGCCTATTTGTTCAAAATCCTTTTGCTCAACAAAAACTGTGATTTCTAACTTATTTCTTAACCTATCATTGTTAATATGAAAGCATGGTTTACGATTGCCAACATACAAGCGTATTTGCAGAACACACTTTCAAATGAGAAATAGAACAGTGTCTTGTCATAAAAATTTGACAGTGATATGAATTAAAACCACACTTTCATATAAATTACAAAAGATAAAGAAATCACGCTTTCATATAAACAATGACAGGTTGAGATCCTGAGAAATAAGTTAGAAATCGCAGTGTTTGAATAAAAAATTTTGATAGTCCACAAAAGAATTTATTCCCCTTAAGTGTTTATACAGATGACGGCTATTATATGAAAAATCACAATAGGAATGTTGAAGTTTGATCATGGACCTGAGGGTCAGTGGCTGAAAGGATAACGGGAGAGGCTGTGTGGAAGACACCTTCACAACCATCAACCGCAACATCAAAAGATCCCTCTTCAAGTAAGTTTGCTTCAAACAAATGCAGTCTTTCCTTGGCCCCGTCAAGTCCAAGCAGATGTGCAGTCCTCTTCGGATCACCTGTGATACATATAAACAGAAACAAAGACAACTAGACTAAAGAATGTGTGAAAGGAATTAGAAATTTGCTAACGAGAACTTAACTGTTTGTTTAGTAAAACAACAACAATAGATTTGGTAAAAGTAGAATTGCACTTGAGGAAAATAAAATTACTGTCCATGCATTAACTATTAGGGGCTGTTTGGTTGGGTTTTTGGGAGGGGTTTAAATTGACTTGTCCAAACCATTCCAATCCCAAAGATGGGATTCAAAAATGGGATCTAACATTTAATGCCGTTCATACACATATTTAGTATGCGCACGAATATATGACTATTATAATAATATATTTATATATAAATAATTATTGTGCCTTTTAACCAATTTAATCCAAACTCATGTTTGTTTACATACATGGAATATATGAGGTATAAATGTCATTTGCATTTTCAACCCTTTAACCCACATATAAAACCCCCCCAACCAGGTTTCATGAAACCCATGAACTTAGGTTTCATTTCTGAGCCTAAAGCGGGCTAGGTTTCAAACCCTGGACTAGTTATGTATTTGCCGAACATGAGTTTGATGGGGTTTGTTCGCTAACCCATGTTCCAAAACCCCCAAACGGGCCAAACCCACATACCAAACACGCCCTTAGTGTTCGGGCCTTAGTATTATCTAAGAGTTGTGGTCCCTAGACAATTTTAACCAGGTGGTACGAATGATGAAAGGTCAAATTAGTATCAAATGTTAATAACTCGATTAAGCCATGATAAACAAGTATTCAGAGAATTATATCGTTTCATGTACCTTTTCCTTCCAACTCAATAAACTCAATCATTTCACCAGTATTTTTCTCAATTCTCAAAAGAATTAAAAATTAAAACATCCATAATGCTAAATTTATCTGAACTTGGGGGGGCATGAAATGATATCAAGAAATGGGAATGTTCTAATCTCGTAAAATTATAAGGGTATTGATAGAACTGTTCAAGAAATACACATACTCTCTCTAACAATTAAAAAGTAGCTTTTAGAATAAATGACGGTTCAATATGGTGACAATCAAAAGAATTTCACTATCAACCAAAAATTTAGTGCATGAGGTGTGTATTGAAGTACAAATACTAAAGGTTACATATAGCAACATATCATAATCAAATCAGTAAACAAAAAGGGCAAAAAAAAAAAAAGGATTGGAATTAGAGACGATTCAGAATACTGTGCTACAGAGAAGAACAATGGAACAGTTGCAGCAATTAAACAACAAGAAAGATGAAAAGAAGTAATTAAGGAGGGAGGGAGAGAGAGAGTGGTGACTGAGATTGCGAACAGTGGCTTTGACGGTGTAGCCACGATCAAGCAACATCTTCACCAGCCATGATGCTATGTAGCCGGAAGCCCCTGTCACGCACACCACCTTCCCTCTTCCGCTCATCTTCTCTCTCTCTCTCTCTCGTGCGTGTGTGGTGTTTGCTTTGACGAGTGGAGTGAGCATTTGAAAGAGGGGTGATGGTATATATCTAGATAATGATGACGTGTTAAGTGGAGGTGCAAGGACAACCTGATTTTAATCGAGTCTATCTTGAAAAATTAGGATTTGGCTAGAATTTTTAATATTTAGGTCAAAAAAACTCTAATTCGAATTTAAATTGGGCCGAGTCGAGTTGAGGCATCCTGAATCCGACAAATTTAAAAAATAAATAAATAAATAAATATATATATATAACATTAGCACTTTTTTTCATTTTTATTCCCTCGTACTATGTTTTTTGTTGTTTGCTACTCTATTACGCATGATTAGTGATGATAGTGTGATGTTTTAATTTTAATGTCTTTATGGGTCTAATTTCTATGTTTTTCTGGAATTGTGCTTTGAGATCATTAGCTTTTTAGTGTGAAAAGATGATCAATAATTGTGTACTGTTATGAATGAAATATATAAATTGTTTTATGAATTTGTAATTATTCCCCCTCTCTCTATCTCTCTTGCAGTGAACCCAAATTCAACCCGAGTCTGTCCAAATTAAATTCGGACAGTGCTCGATTTGAATTCCTCAATTATATACTTAGGATTGAATTAGGGTTGACTGTCTAACCCACCCGACCCAACTGAATTACAGCTCTGGTGTTAGCGGCTTCATGGTCGCACGATTTTCGTAAGCGGCTACGTCAGCATCGCTGAACTTCTTTGTAATAAGCATTTAGAAAGAAAGAGATTGAATTGTCATCCAATGAAGTAAATGAAATAAATACTTAATTATAGAGAAAATTCAAGGATTAAAATGAAAAAAAAAAAAAAAATTGTGGAGGCCTTAAAGTGCAATTTTTTTAACCTACCAAGACTTACAACGGCCAAAAATTTCAATTTCACTGTTATGAGCATCCCGAACAGGCTAAGTAAAAGTGTTTTTTTAGCTATTTTACATAGACAGTGTTTAAATCTCACCTCCAATAGACTAGCTATCACACTAACTATTTCTCATAACCTTTGTTTGACTAGCGAGTCAAAGCAACTAACTATTCTGGGTATTGAAGGTTTTGATGAGATTTGAATTTTATTATTAAAAGTTAGTTAAAGTGGTTAGCTAAAATAAATAATATAATATTTAAATATATTTTGAGTAGTTATTCTAGATAATATTATTAGAGATACTCTAAAAGCTTAAGGTTTAGAATTTAGGTACAAATCATGTTCTTTAGGCCTATGGATAGTGTTGATAATCAAGTTCAGTATGTCGACCTAGAATCGACCATAATAACATTTTTTTAAATGAGTTTACAAATTGTTCAAGTTCGACTTGTTTTCGAGGTCAAACGATAACAAAACAAATCAAACCTGATTATTTACACATAAACAAGTCGAACTTATCAAATTCAAGCAAATTTTTTTTTTTTTTTAAATTCTACTTGTTTAAAAAATCGAGTCGAACTCAAATCGAATCCAAGTCAAACTTTAGTAGCGCATTGTGATTATCAACCCTACCCAGAGACTGTGAGACAAAAAACCCGAAATCAAATAATACACAAATCTCCCAATGTCTCTTTAGCTGCTTAAAAGTTAAAAGGACTGTTCATTCATCTTCTCGGAAATTAAACTACTTTTTCAGTCTGAAGTATTTAAGGTGGGCTATAGAATAATTTTAAGGAAAATTAGTGGGGAGGTACACTTTTTTAAAAATATTCTTAGAAAAGCCTGTCGTCCAAACTTTTAAGTTAGTAATTATATTTTCTGTAAAACATTTGGTGGTGAAGTAAATATTTTTAAATTTTCATATTTTAGTAGTATATAAATGTCCTTACTTATTTTATGCAATATATAGTAGTTTTCTATTTTTTTTAATTCTATTTTTATTGACAGAGTGGTTTCCTATTTTTATGGGAAATTAATCGTTTAAATTTTAAAAAGATTACAAAAATATATTTGACAGTTAACGTTTTTGTTGTATATTGATCCAAACTGTAATCTATATTTATTTTTCATATTCATCTTTTCCAAATAGTCATTGATACCTGTAAGGGGTAGAAATCGCTACGGATCTCATCCCTCCACTTGAAGGATTCCGGCTGACCTGGCGGCACCGAGCCTCAGTAGTCTTTACCTCTCTTCGCTAATAGGACTCTTTCCTAAGGCAATCCTACATCGGAAGAGAGTCGTCTTCCCCCCTGCCATATAAGTGAACACTTCCTATGGAGGAGCCTTTTTGTAAGGGGTAGAAATCGCTACGGATCTCATCCCTCTATTTGAAGGATTCCGGCTGACCTGGCGGCACCGAGCCCCAGTAACCTTTACCTCTCTTCGCCAATAGGACCCTTTCCTAAGGCAATCCCACATCGGAAGAGAGTCGTCTTCCCCCCTGTCATATAAGTGAACACTTCCTATTGGCGAAGAGAGGTAAAGGCTACTGGGGCTCGGTGCCGCCAGGTCAGCCGGAATCCTTCAAGTGGAGGGATAAGATCCGTAGCGATTTCTACCCCTTACAATACCCCATTATCGGTCTTCTACATGAAGGATCATCAATTTTTTAGTATTTGACGTCACATTAATTTTAAAATTACGTCCCTTTTTGATGTCACACTATTTTTTAATTATGACAGACTATTTTTCAAATTCTATCTATCACTCTTTTGTTTACGAACCAAAATTTAGGAGATTTTTGAATTTTTTAGGGATTTGAGAGTTAATAAGTAAGAATTTTTTAGGAAAATCATAACATTTTAATATAAGAAAATAATTGCTCTTGAAATCTAAATAGTTACCTTTTTCATGGCAAGAATTTCGATTGCACATTTTTATGGAAGGATTGCATCAATTTGAAAGTTTTTCCATTGAATATTGTATGAGCATAGTTTGAATGAAACTTCGTTGAACTTAGTTAATGAATTTATTTTGTTACTTATTTCGGTTTAGTTAATTTAGTAAATAGATAATTAAAGATATTAGAGTCATTTTAATTCGAAATATACTTTATAACAAAAAAAAATTGGTTATTAGACTTTTTGACAAATAAGTTATTAAAAGTGTACCAGCCCAGAAATATCCCTAATTTTAATGTCCCACAACTGGGCTTTTAGTTTTCTATCGGAAAAAAACATTATAATGTTACTTTGCCACCCGAAAATTTTCTAAAAATTGCAGTTTACTCCAAAAATATTAAACCTCTCAAATCACGTATGTGGAGATAAAATGCCAACAAATGAAAAATGAGGCATTGTTTATTAATTGGGCACACACATTCCTGGTGTCTAAATAAATTCAAGGTACAATTTTAGATTTTAAAATATTTTAAGGACAAAATGTCATTTGTCCTTTTTGTCTTAACTGTTCCATACAAAGGATTTTGCACAGGCACAATATCAAGGCAATCAAATTCCAACTTGGAGCATGATTAACCCTAATTAGTGCGTAAACTATAATGATTAAGTAATTAACTTTGTAAGATAAAATAACTAAAAATTATCAATTAGGGTTAATTATGATTTGTGTGTAAATTAAAGTTTTAAATACTTTATGTTTACTTGGGTGTATCATCTATATAATAAAGTAGAACGAAGTTTGAATTCAAGAGACAAAGAATAGTCTAGATCGTTTTGATACAAAACATAAATACATCCAACAAACAACAAACAACGTAATCTCAACATAAAAGACGATTCAAATCATCTCTAAAATTTTGATCTAACAATCTATAGTGAATACTGAATTTTATTTTTCCACTCAACAATATTCCTTTTTCAAATCCCTCAACAAATCCCGCAATCTCACGCCTCTATCTCTCCCTCTCGAATCTATCTGAATCTCTCAATATTTGAATCACATTCAACTCATGCCATAGTTTTCTCCCCCTCCATGGTTTTTTCTTTACACCGTCTCTCCTTTCTCACTCCTCTGTCTCGCTCTTTCTCTGTTTATCTATCTCCATCCCCACCTCTCTGTTTGGCTTTCCTCCCCCCCTCTGTATGCCTCCTCCATCCCAACCACCAGCGACCTTCCATGGAGCCACTAGCCTCCTCCCCAACCACCCCACACCGAAACCACCGCAAAAATAACGAACCCCACTTCTTTCCTCAAAAATTCTATGTATAGCTAGTCAAAATTTTATGTATAGCCAGTCAAAGAAGACGACTATGGTAAAAAAAGGCAAATGTCTAAACAGTCGAAGACAACTTGTCTTCTGGCTTTCTACGTATAGCCAGTCAAAGAAGATGACTATGGTAAAAAAAATGAGGGTTTTAAAAATTAAACACGGTCATATATCCAAATATAGACAAAATATTAAAGTAATTTCATAAAAATAGGAGATGTTTAATGCATAAATATAATTTAAAAATAAAATTATTTTTCAAAAAAATTACGCGTGGATCAAGGAAGGATACAAAGGTCAGAAGAAAATATGAAAATTTCAAATAATGTACTTGAAAACAAATAAGTATCAAAATTAAGAGTTTTTTAACCCTATATTTTTTTTGTGTACTTGTTTACAATTTACTTTAATTTGGTGTACACCCTTCCAATTTTCTCTGTTGTTAAAAGAAATTTATGATTATAATTATTTAAATTTGTATGTTGATAAAATAATTAGATGTAACATATTTACTAGTATTAATAATGAGAAAATAATAAAAAGATGAGTATTTTTTTTTATTGATTTCAGAGGGATCTTGGAGGCATCAGTAAGTAATTTCTACAAGTTTTTATTTTTGCTTCGACAATTTTGTTATCTCCATCGCCCGTCATTTCTAACTTTTCCAAATTATTTCATATTAATTGCTTTTTCACCAATTCTCAATTGGTTAGAACCCATTGGATTCATGTGGAGTTTACTTTTGTCTTATGTGATTAAAGTCATCTAATTTAATAAGATAATTGTAATGTTTATGATTCCTTTTAATAAATTTAAACTAGAAAGTTTATTATTACTACAATTACAATTGATATTAATGCCTTAATTTAAATCAAATATTTTATAATAGGTGGGAATCTCAAAATAACATCCTGAAAATTGTTACGTCGCCCTTGATCACTCTTTTATTCAACCGAAAAAAAAAAGAAAAAAAGATAGATTGAATTGTTGTTCCATAAAGGAAATGAATGAATACTTAATTGTTGACAAAGTTCAAGGATTGAATTGAAACATAAAAATATAACTATTCAGTATCAAAACAAAAAAAATAAAATAATTTTTCGTTAAATTTATAACCAATGTTAATAATTGGGATAATATAAAACTAATTAAATGGTGAAAGGTGCAATATTAAAAATATAAGAATTGAGGGGGTACTATAAAAAAAGTCATGATTGAGGGGATTAAAGTATAATTTGTCTGAAAAGATATTTTTTTTTTTTGAGACAAAAAACCACATTGAAACTTCAACTTAAAAATGGAAGCGCCAGAAGATCTTATACACTAACACAACCTTAAGACTATCCGAAAAGATTTGAATATCACAAAAATGTGTATCTCACTCGCCGTAAAAGAATACAGGATTTCAAAATGTA
Organism: Ilex paraguariensis; assembly: GCA_963454935.2. Lineage (NCBI taxonomy): Eukaryota > Viridiplantae > Streptophyta > Magnoliopsida > Aquifoliales > Aquifoliaceae > Ilex > Ilex paraguariensis. The sequence goes on along the minus strand of CAUOFW020003535.1, from coordinate 7,054 downwards.
ATGGTAATATATAATATAGTATTTGGTATCATAGTAATCTATTAAGTATTAATTCTCAATATCTATTTCATTATAATTTTAGTAATGAATTTTAATTTAGAAAGCATTATAAATTTAGGAATGAAGTTTGATTTTGAAGTATTTAGTTGGATAAAATATAGTTTTAGCTCCCAAACTATGAGTTTTATATAAGTTTGGTCTCTAATTTTTCAATAATATCAATTTGACCTCTTAATTTTTAATTTGCGTCATTTTGGTTTAATCAAATGGCCGTTAGAATTTTCTACCAGAAATCGTCACTTGTATCTCACGCGATCACACTAGAGGCACATTTTTAAAAAATTTAAAGACTAAAGTGATAAATTATAAACTTAAAAGATGAAAATGATACGAGTTGTAAATTTTAGAACCAAAATGACCCTCAACCCAAGCCCAATTGGAAGGGGTTTAATATTCCCACTGTCACATCCTTTAACACAAAACTCAACCCAGCATAATACATCTTCCCCAATCATCTCTCTCTCTCTCTATCGTTTGTTTCTCCATTGTCAAAATAAAATTGGTACTTTAAAATGTAAAAAATTTTATAGTTAAGAGTATAAAATAAAATAAATGTAATAGTTTAAGGGGATAAAGTGTAATTTACTCTAACACAAAACTCAACCCAGCATACATCTTCCAAGCCAATCATCTCTCTCTCGTTCGTTTGATTCTCCATCGTCAACACCATGAAGCTCTCCTTTTCTCTGTCTTCAGACCCATCTTCAAAGCCTCTACCCCTCAAACGTTCGCAAACTGACGCCAAAGACCAAGAGGATCTCTCATCCATCACGAAACAATACATAACAGAATTCGATTCCTTAGAAACCCTAAAAATTTCAGAATCCAAAAAGCTGATTATCCCCCCAATAGCCAACGAATGGAGGCCTCACAAGAAGATGACAGACCTAGATCTTCCGTCCCAATCCGCCCGTCCAGATAATCTCGATTTTGAACAGGACCCTATTATCTCCTCTGGCGAGACCGATTCCTCCATATCCTACGGCCTGAATCTACGGTGGTCCATAAACAATGGTGCGATTGTCGAGCCGAGGTCGCCTCCGCGGCCAGAGTCGAGACAGAAGCTGATGTTACAGAAATTGAAAGATGATTTGCAGAGGCTACCGGAGGATAATGGGTTCAATGAATTTACCGATATACCCGTGAAAGAGTTTGGGAAAGCGCTTCTCAGTGGGTATGGTTGGTACGAGGGTAGAGGTATTGGGAGGAATGCACAAGAAGATGTAAAAGTGGTTGAATATACAGGGAGAACTGGCAGACAAGGCCTAGGTTTTGTTGGTGAAATACCCAAAGAGAAAGTAAAGACATAAAACGAGGTAGAGAGCAAAGGGGCACTACTGATAAAGTAAGGGGAAAAAGGGTGCGTTTTAATGTGGGTAGGGAAGTTTGCGCCTTGAACAAATTGCTGAGTACATTGGAGATCCGATGTTTTTTGATTTCAAGGTATTTTGAGTTATATGTTACATCAACCTATGTTAACTTATTGGAATCTCTTTGTGCTGTTATGTTTTGTTATATTTTAAATTGTGCTTGGTGCTTCATTGATTTTGATGTCCTCTTTTCTTTCAATCAATAACAGGGAAGTGTATCAATGAAATAAAATACACGCGGGGTAAGAACTGGCCCGAGAAAGAAAGAGTATATAAGACATGAGAATTCAAATTACACATCACATATAGATTTCTAATATAGCCTTATTAAGAATAATAGGATACCCAAAAACTCGAGAGACTCCGAAACCCATCGAGCACCAGTACTGCATAACTACCACGAAAACTATATTACGACTGTTGCAAAGATGTAACCATCATTCAGTCATATCCAACTCTTATCCATTTGTGGCCTCATTTTTCATAACTCTATTTATATTAATTCTGGAGTCGCAAATACAACTAAATACCAACTTTGTAATTGTTCGAAAAACCACATAAAGTGATTAAGTTTTAGAACAATATCTCATTAAGTGAAATCAGCTGTTCAAAAAGAAATCCCTAAACCACCCGCTGCTAAAGTGAGAGACCATGAACTGCATTGATAATATACAGTTAGTTTTCATTCCATGTCCTAATCCGCTCTCATCATGACATTCATTGTGACTACGCTAAGAATTGTATCACAATTGGTCATAACACAACCATTTTGCACTTGGATCAACTTTTAGGTGGAATGGTGTCAAGTAGAGATGACAATGCTTGCACTAAAGATTAGAACCCAAGATGTCTCAGAAGGATAAATGTCATCATTTTGTCAATTCTGGCTTCATGCCATGATTTTCTTTCTCTTGTTCGGCTTGTTGATGGGACCCAATCTTTATCAGAATAGAAAATAGTTTGAACTTTTTCAGCTTATTATGAAATTTTTTTTGTAGGTTTTTATGGTATGTTCTCTGAAAACACGGAGATCAACTACATTGAGAAATTTATGTTGGCTTGCAAAGATCTTTTCTAACAAAATCTCGCATCCAGATGCATTGAATGATGTTTGGACTACGCTTAGACCTTCCCATCCTTAAATGCAACTTTACACTTGCGGGTTTGGACGGTTGTGGTTTGATCATCATTTATTTCAGAGTAGTTTTAAAAATTACTGGCAAGAAAGTTGTGTTTAAGGATGGGAAGGTCACAGGTTTATGGAGAATAGGAGTATTTAAACCAAATTTGAAAGTTAATTCTACTAAGTTGCTACTTTTAAGCAAACTTGCAGGTGGGAATGTTTTGTTTCATTTTCTGTTACTTATCAGTTTGATTAATTTTCAAAGTTTTTGTTAGGAATAAATACTTGTTTAATATTGGTTGTGTAAGGAACATATCTGTTTGTAAAGAGGATTCAGTGCACATAGTGTTGGTTTCTGTTTTCTGTAGTGGCTATGTTTGTGTTTATGTTGTATTTTTTATTTGGCATTTGATTGGCAAAGCATGTATCTGCATGGAGGGAAGAAAGAGGAGCTACCATTGGAACTGGAGGTATCCAAGCAGAGCATGTTGCAGCAGACTGGATTGTGCCCATGTGCAGCTTATCTGATTGGGGATTGGGTTTGGTTGGTCACAACCCTCTGGTAGTTGGTATATGCAAGAAATTTCTCTGATATGCTTGTATGTTCCTATAATGAAGAAAATGCATAGGTAATTGTTTTTTTGTTGCAGATGATGCTTAATTTTTCGTTTCAATGTATGAATTTTCAAGCTAAAGATATAGAAAGATTGGTTAAGCCTGGAAGAGGGTTGAGAAAGAAGATTCAGAAACTTCTCCTACTTGGTATACATAACTCGGGCCATGGTTCTTTTTTGTAAATTTTTTTTTTGTTTTTAGTTACATTTTATTCTTGATGTTCGTAGAGTTCAATAGAGCAACTAAAAATAAAGCTTAGGCATCTCTTAATTTTGCTGCTTGTGCTATGTTAAAACTAAGGTTACAACCTATTGTTTTGCTAAAATTGTACCTGCCATGGAGATTTACATTTATGAAAGCTATAAAGATGATAAAGATTTGATTCCTGATGAGAGTTGTGTGGGTAAGAGTGATGTGAGTGGTTGTATTTATCTGAAGCACCAATTTCATTGGCAAGGCCTTCTGCAGGATATGTGCTCCTATAAACATCCCTTTGGCTTAGTGGGCAGAATAGCGTTCTTAATTTAGTTGTAATTCTTGCTAATTTTGCAATGTATGTTTCATCATGGCTCTTTTATTCTGCTCTTGTTCGTACTACATGTACTTTACTTGAAGAATTCGGTTTGGCAAAATAGGCTGCCTATGCTAGATCCAAAAGTGCTAGTATTCAAAATGTGTTTCAGGTGAGCTATGAGAAAAAAATTACCCTTATTTCACAGTTTATAAATACAAGCTTTCCTATTTATTGGCACTTCTTGATGTTTAATTTCCACACTGTAGTTGTGTCATAGAACCGTGGTATCATTTCAGTATGAACTTGACCAATGAAAAATCATAGTCCCTAGAGTTTTGATGCAAAGGCAAGTCGCAAAAGTTTATACACGTTTGTCTATATAAACTTTTTAGTTTGTGTATCGTTGTTTTATGTGTCACAGGTTTGACAATGGTTTGCGTCACAGGTTTGACAATAGTTTGCGAAATTGGTATCAAGGTTTTAATGAGGCTCGTGTTTATCAAGGATGCAAATCAGGGATGAGGGATTTCAAAATTGTTTAGAGGATAAAGTGTCATCGGTCTTTTTCTGTTCCATAGTAAAGTATTTTGCACAGCTACAAGCGATACATATTCCAACTTGTAGCATATTATTGCAATGATTCTAATCAAGTTTACAAGATAAAAACATGAAAATACTACCCTCATATGTATTTCCATTGCTTGTGAATATTACAATTCAAAAACTCAGAAATTTCTTCTCTTTCAAGCTTTCCACAGTGTCCTTAAGGCTCACCTCAAGAGGAAGGAAATCAATGCCCAAACTTTTTGCCCTTTCCTTGGATACTTGGTATGGTGGGACAACAGGCTTTTCATCAGTATATCTGTCATGAATAAAACACAAAGTTCTATTCAGATTCCTTTGGTTGTGAGAACTTTTATACCTCAAATGATCTCGGGATGATAGATCAGTCAATTACTACAAGAAACTTTGAAGCTTAAACTGTAACTAAAAAAATGAAATAGTTCAAAAAAATCCATTTCTAGTAGCTCTTGAAGTAAATGGATCTTTGGATTCTGAGCATGAAATTACTCTCTACATCCTCTTCTTCAATATATTATATAGAATCGAAAAGAAAACAAACTTGAAGGTGTTTGGATTCTAATTCTAACTTGGCCTAATACTCTATGTCCTTAAAGTAAAATATGAAGGTGTTTCTAAGTAGCCAACCTTTCCATTGATTTCCTTCACGAGAAAATAGCTTGAAAAGACGGCATTTTGACTTGATTCTAACCTAGACACCAAATTTTGGAAATTCTTGAATAGAATCATTATATATTAAACTTAATTCTCTTGAACAAATTTCATTCTATAGATCATCAAGCTACTTCTATCCATTGTGGAACTCTTTGATCCACCTCACATTTTGTACAATGTTAACACAATCCAATCTTGTCTTTCCATTCCCAGATAGAGCAGTTTTCGTGACAGTGATGGACAACATGCATCAGCTTACACCAGTGACTGACTATTAGTATGATATTTTTAGAGCTAAATTTTAATAGGAGAAAGAAAGAGATGAGAACCCAATTAAACATGGGAAATTTAACATGATGCACATTTTGTTGAATGTGTAGTCAAATTCAATTATTTAAATTAGTAGCTTAGTCATCTAGCATTAAGGACGTCTCAAATACTAAATACTTACTTTTCAGAAGGTTGAGAGTAGGGTAAAGTTTGTATAATATCTTTTGAATTTCGGAATAGTATGTTACTGTCTCGGTCAAACAGTATCTGCCATTAGCGGAAGGAATCTCAAATGCTTGAATATGTCCATATGCAACATCTCTAACATCAACACATAAAAAGATTCCACTCGATAGCATTTCCTTCCCTGCATCATATAAAGCTTAATTGCTTGTATCAAAAGAATCACATTTACAACTTTACAAAAAAAATACAAAGAACTTGTTTGTGCCCATTACGACAAATAAAACCTAGGAGGCGTGGATTGAATGTAGACCTAATTTTGGACACTATTTGCAAAAGTGACTGCCCTCATATTCGAACCCACAATCCCAAAATTATTGGGCATTTTCTTGGAACCAAAGAAGGGCTTTTTCTGTTACTTGAAGATAGATAAACAACTAGAATGATACATTTGGCCCATTTCATTTGAGTAAAGATCATTTGAATATCATGTTTAATCTTTGATAACTATTAAATCAATGTAAATTGTTCTCTAACAAAATCTCCATAACCATATAGCAATTAGGGGCTAGATTTTTAAAGGGCTGATCATTCGTTCCCAGGATTTTACAACAATTGAAATGAATTATATAATACATTTCAGGTAGAAAGATACTATCATACTCATAACACTCAATTTGTTAATAGAAAAGCATACCATGATTTATGAAGTCTACAATCCCCTCAGAAGTGGTATTGAGAATCGGCTGTAAGAGAGGACCAATCACATAATCTGGATGTATCGTCACCAAGTCAATCCCGCTCTGTTTTGCAAATTTCCATGCAGCTTCTTCGGCCAGTGTTTTGAAAGCATATACCACAGCTGAGGCATACACAAAGTTTCATTAGCACATAAGGAAGGGTGTTAAAGAAAGTTATCTTATCTCCAACTATGTTGTTGAATAAAAACACAAGAAGCTACAACATAAGCCTCGCAGACCTTGCATGTCCAGATTCTCAAAAATTTCAGAAAGAAAACTAGCCTTTACCTTTTCCCCATCTATATGCTAAAATAACTAAAACTTGAAGATCTATCTTAGGTCTTAAGCGAAAAAGAACCATCTCAATGGACTTTGTACAACATTAAAAGATGCAGTCAAATGCTTTTTATTTTCCAATAAGCAATGATTCCATTAACCGAAAGAGATTAATGTATACACATTGTTTTGCAAGCAAATACAAACAGCAGAAAACCATGCAAAACCACAGAGCATAGGATAATAGATCTTCTACTTTGTTCTCATAAAAGACATGCAAGAAGCATTCAAATACTGATAATTGTTTCTCATGCAAAAAATCCTTCACGTGACTAAGCTATTTGTACAAAGGGCAACAAAAGAGAGAAATACAAGAGAGTCCTGGGAAAGTTTATGGATGTTGCTTCAGCACTGTATCACATAATAACTTAAATATCAAAGGTATTAGCACATCACAAACCTTTGATTCCTGACAAAATACTGGATCGGAGAACCAAGTCTCATCAATTACAACATCCGGGTTTAAAGGTTTTCTGTTGAATCTAACCGAAGCCATGGAAGATGTTACTACCACCCTTTTGATAGATGAAACTTTCGCACAGGATGTGAGAACATTAAGTGTTCCCTTCACAGCAGGGTCAATTAATTCTGCCTGAAACATGGTAAA
>CAUOFW020003534.1:0-36543 GCA_963454935.2 Ilex paraguariensis | reverse complement strand
TATAGATATTTGTGTGATATTGAGGGATACTGTTCTCTAATAGATATATAAACCAATGTATCTGTACATTTATTTTATGTATAAAAAACAAATATAATTGTAAGTCATCCTTTGACAAATGAGACTTACAATTTTTGGTACCACAATCTTAATTTGAGTTGCAAAACTATGAAAATATAACACACAGAGATTAAATCATTTCTCGGGGGTTCGACTACCGTGTTTGAAAAAAAAAAATTGATGTCATACCACTTTTTTTTTTTTTTTTGGGTAAAATTCATTAATTTTTGGTATGCACTCATTAGTTGGATAGATTTATTACTTTCTAAGATAAAATTAACACCTTTTCTTGTTTGGTCTCGTTGCCGTAGTCAGGTCGTTGCTATAGTCAGCTATTGCGTAGCCAACGACGGCTTTGGGTCTTCGTTCTCTAGTTCCCTCATTCGTGGAAAGAACGTGGAGGAGGAAGTCAGCAATTTGCCTTTTGGAAAGACAAGATAGTTGGAGGATTCGTGTCGTTAACAAAATTAATGTTACGTCCCTGCTTACGTGCTACAAGTCTTGTGAGAATGCCACTCCAGTGGAAAGTAATCGCGGGCATACCATCAGAGGTGGGAATGTCAACTCATGTATTTTTTGTCATATTTTTTATTCGAGTCACAGTCGGTATTCGTCCTTCTTTTTTTTTTTTTTGGGGGTAGTTTTGCATTTCATAAAATGAATGGAATTCTTTATTAAATTAAGAATTAAAGAGTTAATTACACTAGAGATCCTCAAAATATAAAATTTATTTTATTTTAGTCATCAATATTTTAATTTTATCCTTTTGATACTTAAAGTAATAAGTATATTTCTATGTAATCTCTCAAGTGGACAATATCTAAAATTTGTTAACAATTTTTTATTATAAATTTATCACGTGATACTTAAATATAATCAAAAAATAATTTTATTAGCTATTGACCAAAAAATACTCTACTCATACGCGATTCATTTAATAATTTATGTCGTGCATGAATCGTATATAACTGATATATAAACGAGTTGTGTTGTATATTTTTTTGAATTGGCTTCACCCATGTCATTTCATTTATTAATTGTATTGTCATGTCGAATCTACTCATTTATAAAGCAGGTGAGTTGAAAAAGACTCAAACTCTCTAATATTGTGTCACTAGTTATTTTTCGTGCCTAAAAACACAGAGTAATAAAAAAAATGGTCAACATATTTGTATTTATACCCAAAATTAAATCACAAACATAAAAGAGAGATAAAAAAATTTAAACACGGATTGTAATGAGAGTGAGCGGTGGTGGGCAACAATGATGATAGTGAGAGACGGTGATGGTTGTGGTGAGTAAGACGACAACTGTGGTAGTGGTAGCAGCCATGAGTGATAATAGCAATGATGGTGGTGGGTTTTGAATGACGATAATGATAGTGACAGTTGTAGGTGACAATAGTGGTGGTGGTGGGACGACGATGACGGTGGTGGTGGTAGTGGTGGTGATGGTGGGTGACAATGGGTACTTTTAGGTGACAGTGTGATAAGTGGTGGTGAATGACGGCAGTGGTAAGTGTGGTGGGGGTAAGTGACAATAGGTGGTTGCAGTGGTGAACGATGACAGATAGTAATGGTTGGTGGTGGTAAGTGTGATGACAGTGACTAGTAACGATGGCAAGTGATAGTGGGTGCTGACGGTGGTAGTGAAATGATGGTGGTAATGATAATAAATATAAGAATAAGATGATAATTATGGTGGGTGATGGTCATGAACGACAATGGTAGCAATCAGTGGTAGGTGGCGATGGGGTGGCAGTGGGTGGGTTGGCAATGGTGGTGGTAGTTGTGATGGTCATAGGGGTGGTGATGGGGCGATGGGGAGTAGTAGAAGTGATGGTGGGGCAATAACAGTGTTGGTAAGGTCTAACAACAGCGATGATTAGGGATAATAGTGGTGGGACGGTGGTGGTAGTGGTAATGATGATAGTGGGGTGGTGGTAATGGTGGCAACGACATTGGTGGTAGTGGTGGGGTGGAGGGTATGGTAAGGGTGGCGATAGTGATTGTGGCACCGGCAATGGGGGTGGGGGTGACAGTGGTGGTGGTAGTGGTATTGGTAGTGAAGCGGTGAGAAGTTGTAGAGGTAGAGATGAAATAGTTTTAAATACTATTTTTTTTTTAAATTACTTATAAGAAATAATTCTTAAAAGTATTTTTAAAAAGTCACTGTAAATACACCCTTAAATTTAGAGTGTTAATATTAGTTTGACTATTAGATTAATTTTAAAGTAAAATTTAAAGCGATCTCAATCGCGACTAGCAAAAGTCATTTTTGAAATTTGAATTATATTATATTTTATTATATAGATATTGCCACAAAATTCAGACGAGTACAATTCTTATATATTAATGTATTGGGCTTAATTCCATGTTATGAAATTCAGAGGCTCATGAAAATTCAAAATTCTAGTGTGAAAGTCTCTGATTATTATATGGGATTTTGACTTTTGTCTTTTTATATAATTATTAACCATTATTCGTACCTAAAAACACTATATAACAAATAAAAAATTCTTACACAATTGTTAAAATTCAAAAAGAATGGCTTAAAAATATTCATATCAATTCTTCAAAATATATCGTCGATCATATACTCCATATTAATAGAACTGTCGTAAAAATATATAAAACTTTTCAAAACAATACCATATATACAAATGCCTCTGAAAATAAAATAAATACTAACATAATCCATTGAAATTTACAATATTTCAGTAATAAATAAAATTTTGCTCATTTATAAAACTTATGAATTTATCACCTTTACTACCACTCAATCCAATAACGAAATATAATTATAAATACAATTATTATGTTTTCAATTCACCTTATCCCCATGTAATAAATATCTCAAGAAAAAAAAAATTACTAATATAACGCAATTAAATTCATAATCTTTAAGTAATAAATAAAATCAACCACATCTCACTCATTTATAAAACTCATGAATTTATCACCACTATCACCATTCAACCCAAATGACACAATAAAATTATAAATTTAATTACCAAATTTTCAATCCTCCACATATAAATATACATAGAATACATACTCTCACACATTTATTTTTTGGCTACCAACAAACCTTTTTAATCAATAACTGTTTTTTATTAGAAATATAATAATTCAAGTTTTTATGATAAAATAATAATAAATTAATATCTAATTAAAAAATAGGGTAAAAAATACGGACTTCCCTTGAGTTTTGACAATATTATGCGGACACCCCATAATATTTTATAAATAACACAGAAATCCCTAGAATTTAAAATTTATTGCACAAAAATCCCTTCTGTCTCCCTTCCTTCAATATTGCTAACGGAAAGTAATAATTTTATCCCCAAAAAAATTATTATTTTTATAATTGTCTTTCACCAACTTTAGTAACCAAAAAAATTTGATAAAATAAAATAAGATTTAATTTAGTACCCAAAAAATTGATATAATTTAATACCCCAAAAAATTAATTAAATGAATTTTAATATTAATCTGATAACAATAAAAATTAATTTGACAAAGTTGAATAAAAATTAGACAAATTTAAATGTCAATTTTTGATAAAAATATATATTAATTTACAATTTGAGGTTCATTTCGTGTTGAATATTATTTGTTGTTGATTAAACCAACATGAAATTGACATTAAATTATAATTTTTTTTGTTGTATATAAACTTAAAAATTTATATTTTAACCCATAAATTTTAAATTTTTTCATACCATAACATATTCTTTACTATATCATTTGATAAATTTTCTTTTGGTAAATACTTGACCACACATACTTAAATCAAACAAATTGTTCACTCCCACTGTTTTTTTTAATAGAATCTTTCACCTCCACTTGTTAAACACAAAAATCTTTGATTCACATGAAAATAAGTGAAAGTAAATTACAAAGTTGAAAATTTTTTTTGAAAAATTTATAGTTCAAAAAAATTTAAAAAATTTAGTACCAAAATTATAACAAATAGAGTAAACATTAAAAAAACTAAAAAAATAATCTATATAAAATCATTATCAATGAGAATTTTAGAAGAATTTAGACCCTGAATCAATTTAGATCTAATTTCAGACAACGATGTGAAACTCAGATAAAAAAGTCTTCAATTCATGAAAAATATATGCTATTTTTTATTCATATTAAGTGTTATTTACAAATTAAAAAGTAAGTGACAAAATAAATGTTGTCAGATATATAAAATTTTGAATTAATTTTATAGAATAAATAATTGCATAACATGTAGTTTCATATATTTTATGGAATAAAAGTAAATAATAAAAAAATAACACTTGAAAAACAGAAAAAATCAGATAATAACATGAGAGCAAGAGTAAGATAAATATAAAGAGAGTTAGATAAACGATAGGAGTCTTAGAAAAATTTGGTATGAGAATTGTTAGATCAATAATCGTCAATTAATCTGAGCCGTGAAAAGTTAAAAACAAAAAAATCTATCTATTTTATTATATAAATATTAACTAGTCAAGTTATATTTTGATACAACTAATTATGAGTTGTTAAGTTGTAATATAAACATTTTATAATGAATACACTAAATGTCTTCTCACTTAATCAATAGCTCAAATAAATTTAGAGTAAATTGTACAAATAGTCATTAAAGTACGACTGGTATGTCAATTAAGTCCAGAAACTAATTGTTATATTAATTGAGTCACTAAATACTAAAATTTTAGCAACCAAGCATTTGAACTAATTTTTTTGTTAATTAAGCCCAAAAACTCTAAAATTTTAGCAATTAAGCCATTCTATTAGCAATTTTTAGATTTTTTGATAGAATGACTTACGTGCTGCTTATCACATAAATAACAAATTAAGGGTATTTTAAATTGTTAATTTGAAACCTATTAAACGAAAAACTCCATTTCTTATACCCATCAATTGACCCTCTAAACTTTTTTCACACCCATTAAATGAAATAGATCGACAAACTCTTTGATTTGGTGTAGAAAACAGATTATATAAATCGAGTCTTTTCGAAAAGTTTGCTAATCTACGTCATTTAATAGATATGAAAGAGACTTAGGTTTAAGGTTTCAGTTGATGAGTATAAGGAATAAGAATTTTCATTTGATAGATTTCGAACAAATATGTAAAATACCATTAATTAGTTGTTCATGTATTGAGTATGTGAAAAATTTCGTCAAAAAACTTAACATTTGGTAACATAAAGGACTTAATTGTTAAAATTTTATAGTTTAGAGACTCAATTGACATAAAATTTAGTTTAGATGCTTAATTACTAAAATTTTAAAGTTTAGAGACTCAATTAATATAAAAACTTAATTGACAGGAAAATTATAGGTTAAAGGTTATTTATGTAGTTTATTCATAAATTTATTACATAATAATATTTTCGGACACTCGCAAGGAAAATTCCAATGCATAAAATTCTTTGGACAGAGAGACATTCTTGTAAATTCAACGAAGACCAGGGGGCAATAATTCATTGTCCAAGGAGAGACAGCCCTTTGAAAAAGCACATATTTTCGACTTCCCTATATAATTGGAGAACGAGAGAGGGAGCGACCCGCCAAAAGCCAGATCCTTGTTTTTCTCGTGCCCTCTCTCTCTTTCTCTCATCATTTCTCCATTAATTCTTCTACTCTGATACGAAACCTAAACCTAAACAACAAACACAACACAACACACATCGCGTAATGGCGTTCTCAGAGAACTATCGCCAATCTCTCATCCCAAGCTTCATCTACTCGTCTTCATCAGCATCCAAGAAGCTCATAGATATGGATCACTTGATGTCGAATCGGAACATTATGTTGAATTCTTCATCTTCACCGTCTATTTCATCTAATGGAGGAGTAACGTCGTCGAAGAAGAGCATCGTGATCCCAGCTCCGAACGAGCCAGGTAAGATCGAGATGTTCTCGCCGGCATACTACGCCGCGTGCACCGTCGGTGGAGTCTTCAGCTGTGGACTTACTCACACGTCCGTCACCCCTCTCGATCTTGTCAAGTGTAACATGCAGGTCCTTTTCCATTTCGACATATCCCTCTCTCTATCTTGCCATCTCCCTTCGTATATACTTGTGGATACGTGCAGATTCTTATGAGTAGCTTTTTTGGATTTGATCGAATTTTTGTATAGTAATTTTGAGGACTTGTTGGCTATATATTTTAGATCTTTGTTGCTTATTGATTTTCCACTGGCGTGTTGGATAGGGAATTAGTGACTCAGAAGCTTATTTACAGAGCTAACTTGTAGATGGGGATTGAATTTATTTTTTGGTTTCCTTATTTGTTTATATCCCTTCACGGTTTAAAACTGATTATATACATACCTAAATATACTAGAGCTATCCCTGTTGTTGTGCTGTCATGGGGAGAGCACACAGTAATTGTTCCAAAAATTCAAACAACACGATGATAAAAATCAAAATAGTGTGTTGCAACCATCGCACATTCTCGTTGCTGTTTGTCTATGACATTTTCTTTGGTTCAGGACAATTGGTATATGCTTCATGCTTGGTGTACGGGTGGCTTGATAAGTTTTGAGGCCTGAAGCTGAGGTTTTTTTTTTAACTTTTTATAATAATAATGTAGATTTTTTAATATTTAATTTTTCTTTCTAGATGCATATTAATTGTTTAGTATTCGTATTGAAGTTTTTCTAACATCTTTTTTTATTGATAGTATAACTAATTGACTTAATTTTTAAATTAAACAAAAAATTCTCAAACTTTCAAATTTAATTTGAATTGTTGTCTCATTTTTGACACTCTTATAAAATTATTTTTTTTATGAATTAGGGATTTCTTATAGAATATATGTTTGATTAGGTTTGTTAAGATTATGATAAAAAAAATAATATTACATAAATCTTATTTAGTGACTTTATTTAACGATCTTGCGAAAAACAAATTATCCCATGATGTAGAAATTACAGTAACGTTAATAAATTCAACTTCTCAGATTGACCCTGCAAAGTACAAGACCATTTCTTCTGGTTTTGGAATATTGCTCAAGGAGCAGGGAATTAAAGGTTTGTTTAGGGGCTGGGTGCCAACCTTGCTTGGTTACAGTGCACAGGGCGCATGCAAGATGGGATTTTATGAATTTTTCAAGAAGTACTATTCCGATATTGCTGGTCCTGAGTATGCAGCCAAGTACAAAACTTTGATCTATCTTGCGGGATCTGCATCTGCTGAGGTGATTGCTGATGTTGCCCTCTGTCCCTTTGAGGCAGTGAAGGTTCGTGTCCAGACTCAGCCTGGGTTTGCCAGAGGTCTGTCAGATGGCCTTCCAAAGTTTATCAAGTCTGAAGGCGCTCTTGGGTATGGCTCTCATTCGAAACACCTTGAGTGTTAGTTAAGCAGGAATAATGAGTTGCACCCTTTTTTCCCAGAAAATACCTTGTTTTTTGTTTATCTTTTTGGAAGCACTAATTTCAAAATTTATCCACTGTACAGGCTTTATAAGGGGATTGTTCCTCTTTGGGGACGACAGATTCCATGTAAGCTGACGTACATACGTTATTCTGTTTTACTTGATTTGTTTGAGCAGTTGGCTGTTTATTCTTATTGGTTTCCACAAGATAATGAAGCCTCTGGATTACTTCGTTTTCACGAATTTTGAGATTTGTCTTACTAAGTAATAAGTATCATTAATTGTTTCTACTTTTCATTGTTCTCTGTGTTTAGGGGAGGGTCATGCATTTGCATAAACATCAACAATGTGTGTTGTGCTTGTCTATGTACAGAACTTTGATCATCGTTGTAAAATTTTACTAGTTTCCTCTTGTTCTTTCATTTATACAAACAATATTTTCATGCTGCTTCTGTGTTCTTTTGATCAATTGATTGTCTTTCTGTTAAATTAATTGCAAATTGATGCAACACAAATCACGGTTCACTCGAATCCACTTGGGTTGTGTCAGTGTTATCCTGGTTATGGTACTTTATGCCTCTGAACTGTGGAGAAATTAGAATCAACACTTTTTTTTGATACTCACTTCTCCATGGGGTTCGAAGACATACAGTTACTGTTATTAGCTCGAAATCTTTTTTTACCAATGCATTCAGCTACAATACCTATTGCTAATCACGGTGGTGTACTATCTTAATTTGAGTGTTGATTCTCAAATTTGTTGGTTTCACTGGTGTTCTTATGGTCTTTTGCATTTCCAAAGTTGGCATCTGAATCTGGGATATTTGCAAATATTTGGTATTCTCTAGTTTCTGAATTCTGATAAATCATGGATGCATTCAGTAAGTATTGGTGTCCAATAGACATAATTTTAGACAGGGAACATTTGGGGGATTGTGTGTGCAATTTGTCCATTTGCCTATGGCTTGGTTTACGTCATGAATTGTTTTCTGCGAGATTTGTGTTTGATAACCCATTCTTGTGTGGCCTACTGATAATAAACTGGGAATTTCACAGATACAATGATGAAGTTTGCATCTTTTGAGACTATTGTGGAGCTCCTTTACAAGTACGCTATCCCAACTCCAAAAGAACAGTGTAGCAAGCCTTTTCAGCTTGGAGTGAGTTTTGCTGGTGGATATGTTGCGGGTGTATTCTGTGCCATCGTATCACACCCTGCTGATAACCTGGTCTCTTTTCTCAACAATGCCAAGGGGGCAACTGTGGGTGATGTGAGTGATAGATAGCCATTTCCACCATCAATTGTCTCTCTATTTTACAATAGCTTGTTTTATTTTATTGCAATCTATGTGTTGCAGGCTGTGAAGAAGATGGGCTTATGGGAACTGTGTACTCGTGGTCTTCCTCTTCGTATAGTCATGATCGGAACCCTTACTGGAGCTCAGTGGGGTATCTATGATGCTTTTAAAGTTTTTGTTGGGCTGTAAGTTTCTACCCCTAGATTTGCTGCAGTTGATTAGCAATTTTTTTTCAAATATTAATTATTTCTTCTATTGCCATTTGCATGTTGCATGGAGGTTTTTCTGTTCATTAGCAAGTTCCTTGTGTGGCTGTAATGTTTTCACTAAAAATGATAACAGAACTTTTGCTCTTTTACAGGCCAACTACTGGAGGTGTGGCTCCTGCTCCTGCTCCTGCTGCTGTGTCCGCGAAGATGTGAAGTTATTTCCCACTGTTACCATCTACAAGTGCGTTTTTCTGGTAAAGAAGACTTCAAGATGGGCTTCCCTTTTTGGCGGATCAGTAATGTTAGCGTTGGTGATTGGTAGTAGGATGACATTTGATACTCGACGGAGTTTATACTTGATTCTAAATGTAGTAGTATCCGTTTGCAGTTTCTTATTTTTGCAGTTCAATATCTGATTATTTTTAGGTGATGGTGTTATTCCATCCTCTGTAACCTGGTGTTAATATGTGACACTGTATGATGATCTTCGTATCAAGGTTTTGATCCTTATAATCATAATAATGTTACGAGTTGTTCTAATCAAGTTGTTTACTCTGCAAAAGCTCCTTCTTGTGATGATATCTGCAGATGCTAATCGATCATTTTTTTTCATAGTTTTCTATTATTGGCGCTCCCACAATCTAGGCCCTGAGTTAATTTCACGAGTGTCACATTTCTGGAGGAAAAGATTGACTCTAATTCTTCATACTTCAACATAGGTGATCCATATTCCTTATTCTTCAGCATTATCTTATTGTTACATTTGAAAGTATCTTATAGTAGCGAGAAATTTAACTCTTGTGAATACTTTAGTTTCGACGTGGGTGATTCATTTTTGACTGGCACTAAAGAGGAGAGTAGTCAAGGTGTGCGTAAGTAAGTTTGAACACCTCTGACCGTTAAACTTGAAAAAAAGAAAGAAAGAAATTGAGCTATAGAGTAAGAAATCCAAAAGAGGTGTAGGTACTTGTTTATGATTTTTCCTTGCATGGATCGAACCTCTACACCGGAAAACTGAACAGTTGGGTGATCTGTGTGGAAAAATTACAATTTCCCAAAGAAATGAAAGATTTTGGTTGTTCAATTGACACATTCCTCGGGAAATTCCGGTGCACGTATGAGTTACCACAACACTATTTTCAACTCCCACCTAAATATATAGTATAAGAACTAGCGATGCACGGTGTTTATAAAAACTTTGTCCTTTTATTTTATTTATGGATTGAAACAATTCAAGCAATTAAACACTTTCTTATCCTTTAGTTGAACAAACTTAGTCTTAATAACCAATTAAGTTTTCCTTTTCCTTTTCTTCTTCTTATAGAAATACCTCAAAATCCTTTGATGCCGACTAAATGTGTAGATTATATAAATCGGTCAAATTTCTTACCTTGCGGTCGGAGATTCAAGTCTTAAGGTCCATATTGAAACTCAGTTGTTAATCGTTATATTAATCTAATTAAGTTCGTTCTCAAGAGTAGTAATGAACGCGATCAGTGGTATTATGATCCCACCAATAAAGGTTTATCAGAGTGGTTTCTAACCGTTCTCCTTTGTTCTCATCCCTTAATTTGACGAGCAAAATAATAAAAATAATAATAATTTGGTTCTTGAAAAAATATTTTGTGCTACTAACAAAACAATGGGGTGTTTTAATTGTTTATATCAGAAACACCCTCCTTTGTCTATAATGGGGTGTTTTAATTTTTTGTTCAATACATTGAAAAACATCATCTTTTTTAAGTATTTAGCATATAATATATTATATTTTTGTAATGAAAGATGATTCAAAATTTGGCTTCATTCATTTGCCACAGTGATGTTTAAAAACCTGAAAAGGACGGCCTTTTTCAATTGGGCTGGGCCTACGCTTCAGAATCACACCCGAATCATAGGTGAATAGGTGAAGCACAGTTTACTTGCAATGGACCAACTGTCTTAGCTATGAGTAAATATGGTTAAATATTGAGTCAAATAGTTATATTATGACAATATTGTCACGTGGTATAACGATTTAATAATAAATAAATAATTGTGGAAGCAAACTCCACTTTTTGCATGTAAGGCGGTTATTGTCTGAATGGGTTGGGCCTTTTGAGTTATCCCTGGACGATCATATTTAACTCGTGTCTCTACTTAATAGAAGTAGAAGCCTTAAAGACCTAAAATTCAGTTATATTTCAACCCGGCCCATGGGCCTTTTTTTTCCCCCAGCTTTTCATATCCGTGTCAAATTCGCCCAGCCCATGGTTACGGCTCTTATCCAAAATGAGGAAGAAGACAACTTTTATTATTATTATTATTATTATTATTTTCAAAAAGACGACTTGAAGGCAAGGAATTGAACAAAATGGAGGCAATATCTCACCCAAGGGTACATTCATCAGGTTAATTTCGGATGTAGCTCGACTTTAATACATTTTTTTTTCTTAATTGCACTCAATCACAGATGAGTAAAGGGTCTCGTTCATAAATAGCGGGCCATCATTTAAATTTATGATTAGATGATCGGTTTTTTTTAAAAATTGAATAAAAAAATATATTAAAGAGATTCTCACTCCATTAATTTCTAGGTAGGAATCGAAGTAAATAAAAGGGATGTGTTTGTAACCCCAAAGAGTAGTTCAAGTGATAATAGAAATGACATGTAAACATAAACGTTCTGAATTCGAATCTTTCTAATCTTTTAGTGTTAGATCATGAGATATTTATCTCTCATAAATATTCTAGTTCAGACATACAAACGTACTGAGTTCTAATCTTGCCAACCTCTTGGGACCAGACCATGATCCCTCATAAATACCCTAATCCCAACATGGATGACCTATCTATGACCAGACCGAAAAAAAGATTAGTCGAGGTATGTATAAGAACAAAAATAAAGATGTGTTGCTGCCTCTTAATAACCTATTTTTTAGCATTTGTTTACTCAGACGTAATGAAACTTAAAAAACCAATGAATTTAGAGTAATATTATGTGGACTTAAAAATGTGACCTTATTTGCTGACTTGATTTATTATAATTTTTGGATTGATTGTGATTTCTATCAAATATTAGAATTTTTTTCATTTAATAGTGTTAATAAAATCACATCATCAAGGTCTGAATAGTAGCATTACTCATGATTTTAACACTGAATCAAAAGTAATTTACCCCCAAAAAATTTGGATCACAATAATTTATCTGGAAAAAAGCTAATTTTTTTTTTATTCAACGGTCAAGAGTGTCCAATCAAACTTACATGAAAAGCTAAGCTTTTTGATTCACTCTTCTTATGTGGTCGGCCTTCTTACCCATCTTACTCCTTTCACTCAGTGGAATATATCAATACCTGAGCCCAGCGTTCCTTGCGTTCTTCACCGAAGTCGCCGGATGTATCACTCATCCTGCTCCTTACCTCGACTATTCGTACCAATTTGATGAATTGTCTTTTCTTTGGATAGCTCCTTATAAAGAAAGGTACAGCTAAAACAATGGTGACCTAGTATTTAACCATGTAGCTACTTGGCCACTACTATGCTTTCGAAGAACTTTGTACTCCTAGCACGGAACGTTTGTTGTTTTCCACAACAACATTTTCCCCAAGATCTTTTCCCTTTGATGGAATCAAAGAAATCAATTTGTCTTATAACTCTCTTCCTACGCGTAGGAAAGATTACGATTTTCTTATAATCTTTTCATATCGCTGCATGAAGTTGATATATATACGCGTAAAAATATGTCAGTTTCTGATGATAAATGACTGCTTGAAGTTGTGGATTTTGGAATTGTTCACAGGCAATTTCATAGAAGAAACCCAAACATAAACTATGAAGGTTATGTTGGGAATTACAAAGTTTTTATGTCATTCGTATCGTGTCGTATCATTTTTCTTTATGTTATTTTCGTATTGTGTCATTTTCGTATTGTATCACTTTCTTTCGTGTCATTTTCGTGTTGTATTACTTTGGATACGTGTCGAGTTTTTGTCAATAAAAAATTATCTAATTTAACAACAATTCATATATTAAAAATTATAAAATATTTGTTTTCTGTTTACAATACTCATTAGATACTTATTTTATATTTGCAATATCCTTTTATTGTGTTATTCGTGTCTAACTTTAATTTGATCCATTTATTACTCGTGTCAACTAATTGTGTCATTTTCAAATTTTTTGTTGGGTCGGGTTCGTGTTAATAAGTAAAATTGACAGCCCTATTTGAAATCTATTCCATTGAATTTCATAAGCAATTTCGCTCTAGATGTTGCATGACGAATAACATGCAGGGGAAAAACTGCAGATAGAAATTTTTGGTCCGTTCTGTCAACTTCGATCTGTTAGAATGTTTGACAAAAGAATGATAGGAAATCATCATTAACACATAGTATCGATCTGAACAATAACATGTTACATATGTATAGTCTCTCTCTCTCTCTCTCTGATATATATAGGGTTTCTTGTTATCGATTCATGATATAGCGTCTTAATGATAACTTACTATTATCATTGTAATGAATATTACTTGATATATGACATTGTGGCAATCTAGAAAGATTTAGATTGCCACACCCTATTCTAGTTCTGTATAAGTAGGTATACCCATTTCGAATTTGTTAATGAAAGTGTGAAATTATATATCCCAAGTGATCAACCTAGCTATGCTTCGACTTGTTGGACACAGTTGTGAAAATGTCTGTGACGGGGTCCAATTTTTTGTTATCATTTTGTTAAGATACATGTATGAGTGAAGAGATGGTTATCGGGTAATTGAAAAAGTGTCGCCATGGTTTGTGACAACACTGTGTGCCATCAGCTGGATGCCCATTGACCTACTTGTCTTGATCTATGAACATGGTATGGAGAGTTGGTCATCAAATTCTCTTCTACGTCTTTTGTTGCTTTCAGAAACTAGTCGTGGTTGGAAATGAATTCTCTTTTTTCTGTTTCGAACAGGTAAGGCTCTGTGGATTAATATATAGTGACTTATCGACTTCAGTCTAGTCACTTTAATGCAAACATAAACTCCTCCAAAATAACAAACTAATCCAATCATATTCATACAATCTTTGTTAAAGTTCTCTCTCTTTATGTCTCTCAAGTGAGATATACTATTTATACACGATAGGTGATCGACAACTGAATAAAAGTACAGTGAAAAGTATCTAATTTCAAAAGATGTTAGCTCAGGAAAATGTTTTATGCTACAAATTAACGTCACTAAAACTTCCTAGACTAAAGTGGAGTTGTCGTGACACATTCAATGTTTCCTACGAAAAAAGTTTCAGTAACAGTGGCAAGTGGTGTGTACATCCATTGAAAAATTTTCACAATAACTTATGCGATACATAAATTGGTTTTTTTCGAAAAAACATTTGACAAAGTAATGGATGATAGTTCTTTATTAGGAATGTATTGGGGGTAACCTGTGCCTGAAGGCACGGTGCAATATGAAAAGTTTTGAGAAAAATGTTGGTGGCCGTTAGATGAATTCATTTGAGACCACTGGATGAGCTTACTGAAGTCTATCTCATTTTATATTATAGATAATATTTTATAGTTAATGTACACCACCTAAAATTGCTATATGAAGTTAAAAATGCTGAATTTTTTTTTTCCTTCTCTAGAGAATTTAGTCAAAAAAAGAAAAGAAAATATGACAACCTAGAGGAAGACTACGGTACTGGGATACCGAAGTAGTGAAATTTACACATTTTTTTGAGGTCAAGTTATACCTTTTGAAGATAAAAGTTACAATTGAAAAAATGATAGAAATAACAACTTTAAAAGGTAAAATTATTATTTTTTTAGGTCAAGTTACACTTTTTAAATATGAAGTTACAACTGCTAGAGGTAAATAGACCATAATCATGAAGTTAACTTAAGCAGTTGTAATTTTACCTTAATTAAAAAATGTAATTTGACCTCCAAAAATAGTAACTTTTGGTACGGTACCCATTTTTTTTTTAGGTACCATAGAATTACACGAGAAGATGACATCAGTCATTTTGCATGAACAAGAAGAGGAAATGAATCCCATTTACATTTTGGTGTAAATGGGATAAAAGTATTTGAGATCGTCGATCTCTTCCTTAAAGATTGGGATGAGTTGATATGAGATAACAAGAATCATGATAGATAGGGGTTCAGCTGTGAATCTCCTATTTTTGAGAATGTTAAAACGTCTCGGGATTACTATTCATCGATTGGCCTCGAGCAATAGATTTACCCAAAGATTTAACCAAAGTAGGCAGAGGTCTCTTGGCAGTGTACCTCTTGAATTAAAGATTGAGGAATTGAAGGATATCATACCCCTTTATGTTGTTGATGCAAAAACATCAAATAATGTTCTACTTTTGCAGCCTTGGATGAATGAGAATTACGTCGTCCCTTCTACTTATCACCATGGGCGGAGCCACATGGGGACCAGGATGGACTGTGAAAAATTAATTTACATTTAATTCATATACAAAATTTTAGAGACTTTTATAATTTTGTTAAAATGTACCAAAAAAATTATTTTGTGTCTTTTTGTTAAGATTTTATTTCGGCTAAATAGAAATTGAATTTACAATTTCACAATAATTTTGTCTTGATTCTTATTTGTTTTGTCATTCTTGAACTGAATTTTTTTATATCAATTTCAGCTAATTATTTTTTTGTGTCAATTATATTTTATTCCCTCATAGATATTCATGGCTCCGCCCCTCTTAATCACTAATGTTTCAAGTAGACCACAGTCAGATTCTTATTTATCTCAATAAAATGAAAATCTATCGTCACTCTATGTATAGAGTGTAACTCGTTCATGAAGTGTTAGGAATCAATAAAGAGTAGTAGTTACTCAAAAAAAAAAAATAAGGAGTAGTCACCCTGAGAATTTGGTTCGTCAATGTAAGTTTTATAGGTCAAACCATGTTAATTCTTTAAGTTATTGTATGCTTCTATTTTATTTGTTACTATTTAATTTTGTCACTGCACACTTTAGGTTTGGTTGGGTCAGCATGACTGTGTACACATGCTTTCGTATTGCATTTGACTTGAAATTCACATGGAACTGTCGTGGAACATGTCTTTGAGCACAAGCTCTTGAAGTTGTACCCATGGGTAGATAGAGTGGGCAACTAAATCCACTCTGTAACACTGTTAATGGTTTTGTGTTGTAATGTATTAAATACGCATGTCATCAGGGGCGGAGTCAGGATTATATGTGGAAAGGGATAAAATATGACAAAAAATCAAAGATTGAACGACAAATTATAGTGAAATATGATCTTCTTCAATTTAAAAGTTGTTTATATTTGATTGATTATATCTGAAATTTCGTTGGATTATATCTTTGATCACGGTGAGTTAATTCATGGAAAGAGTAAAAAAATACTTTTGGATCAGAACCATTTACCCGTTCCATCTAACAGTATTTTACTAGGTTACGACTTCTAACTTATTAAAAAAGAGTAATTGTGCCGAAAAAAATAGGGATAATATATTAAATAGAAGAGAATTATGGCCCTTGATCAATATACAAATCACGGTATTGTACATGTATTTTACTCTGTCCAAATGTAAAATATTTATTTATTTGGGTTATGAGATGATTGACAGTGAAAAAGAACTAGAGTACTATATAGAATTGTATTAATTTTACTTTGGTCATGAGATTTCTAACCCTACAAATCTAAGTGTCAACCAAAACCCTTGAACGTGTCTCCGCCCTTGATGGGTGGTGTCGTCTCAAATTTGTTAAAACACAGATTCTGATGACTCAATTGGTTTTAATTTTTTATAAGTGAGTTATGTCATGTTTGATTCGTATTGTATATAAATTATATTTATCCTAATCCGTGTTATATTTAAGTAAATTTGTATTAACCCATTTATCACTGTAATCCTTTAAATCCTTCCACGCTACCAGAGAGAGAGAGAGAGAGAGAGAGAGAGAGAGAGAGAGAGAGAGAGAGAGATCATTGCAGGCGCAATCAGATCCACAACCTCTGCCATTAGGCATGGTGCTTTGTATCTGTGTGTGTGTCCTTTTTCCTCTATCCAGGTGTTTCTGATCATAACACTTTCTCATATGTTCTTTGTTTTTTATATGTTTTCTAACAACTGAGCATCATTTAGCCAGCTTGGTCTAAAAGCATCATATGAGTATACCAGGGTACGAAACTCTCGTTATTGTGAATTCTATAAAAGATTAAATGAACATAGTCTTATTTCTACAAATAGAGAAACCGTTTTCATAATTCGAACCTATAACATCTAAGACATAATATCATATAGTCAAAAGAAAGTAAAGTGCCAGTTATTTGTGAAGAAAATGGATTCAGTTCATGAGGCATGCACGGGGTATCAATTTTGCATTGCTTAAAACATGTTAAGAGCCTTCTCTTACTAGTTTATGCATTATGTATAGTAGAAGATTAGATGGTAAAAAAGGATCGTCAAAAGTGGTGTTGATCAATCGAGGCCCTAATCAAGGCAGATTTCAATTGTGGCATTAAAGAATTGCTCAAGCAAGAGTTTTACGGTCATACGTTGATAAAAATCTCTCCCTAAATAAATTTTTAGGGGTGATTTAGTGGTTAAATTTGAACTTTAATAATTCAAATATCTCAGATTCAACAGTTCTCAATTTCTCCAAAGGATTAACCATCATTATTTTTTAGGGGATATGTTCTAAACCTGTTCAGACTATAAAGATTCACATTTGAACTTGAGAGAATAATTAACGCGAATATCAATACTCTATAAAAATAAAATAAAATAAAATCTCCCCCTGTGAACAGTGGCTGTGCAATCCAAAATGGCCCCCACAGACCAAGAATATCATTATATGTTGACTATTGCTATGTACACAAAAAATGTGTACCACAACTTATACCAAATCAATTGCAAATGGATGGGTTCATCGCTAATTTAATCCAATGACTACAATTAATTTAGTACAAATTTTAGTGCACATAGAATTATTCTTATTTGCTAGTCATATGAGGCATTTTATATCAAAAACTAGTAATTGCCCGTGCCTGAAGGCACGGCGTAACGAAAAATTAGATTAAAACTCTAATTTACCATAAAGTTAGAAATAAGTCCGTAAATGTAAATAAGTTAGAAAATAGGACCATTAAAAAGTGCGTGATATAATTGTTTACTAATAAGTAAATAAGTCCGTAAATGAATTTCACTAAAACTTATAATTAAGGGTGTTAAAATTACACGAAGTTAAAAGATTTGAGTTTTCTTTAAGCCACGCGTTTCATAGATGTATATCCGGCACGATACGATTAATAAACAAATTAAAAGAAAAATTCGGTACGATTCGATTATACACGACACTAATTCAATACAACACAACTTATTAAATAAATCGAGTGTGAGTGAAGTACAAAAAAGTTACTTAAGTTTTAAATTCGAAAACATCAAAATTTACTTCTTATTCATTATCTACAAAGGTTCACCCGTTGTGATTAAAAACACCCTCTTGCTACTGAGTAATGCAGACTACCTGGCATGGGTAAGCAACATATAATTGGGAGTGGCGTGTGTTTGGGTTCAAAATGGGCGGGATTTTTTTTTTGGGTTGAGATGCATTACAAGCCATTGGATTGAAATGAAAGAAATGAGATGAAAATGTGGGCCTTTGAATTAAAAGTGGATTTAATCTGAGCCGTTCTTATGCTTTTCCAAATAAATTAAATTTTAAAGTAGAAAAAGATTCAAAATGAGTCCTATCTTATTAGTAAAGATATATTTAATAAACTCAAATAAGAAAATAAATATTCAAATTTAATTTATTGATCTAATTTATTAATAATTATTAATTGATAACGAGTTTTAACTAAGATTAGAGTTGACTATCAGCACAATAGCAATAATTTTTTAAATTAATAAATTAAATCAATAAATTTACAGATGAGTCAACGATGCTGTCACTGTGCAATAAATCAAGGACCACAAGACTTAAATGACATGTAGCCATAAGTTGTTCAGTCTGGAGGACATGGTCTTGTCTACAGAGATAAGCAAAGATCTTTAACAACCCTACCCTCCCATGCCTTCAATTTTTCACACCAAACAACCTTCTGAGAAGAAAAAAAAAAAACTTTTGGCATACTACCCACGTGATCGTAAACTTCGATGTTTTACATTTAAATTTTGCAGGAAACTCTCGAGTTTAAGCCATACTTATAATTAATGTGTGATTATATATATTTATGTATAAATAATTTTAATGTTACTCTATCTTAGACATATTATCAAGTATTAAAAATAAAAATTTGACTTATAGAGAAATTGAGGAGCAGAACTCGAAGGGCAATCACATAGGACAAAATTATGATAGATTTATTCCTCATAAATAAGTTAATTTTTAGCGTAAATGACATGTTTTTGATTAAATCGGAGAAGAAATTACTCAAAATACACACGTAATCTGATCTAAATACTTTCATAGTTGAAAAAAAAAAGAGAGAGCAGTCAAATGTAAAGAAACTTGCATGGGGATGAGCTGTATAGGATTTTAGCATTTTTTGTTGTCCTATTTCTCTCTTCATGTTTATTTAAACCTGGCCTTGCTAGATTGTCTCAGACCCACCCTTTTCCTTGACTGATACCTCTGCGTCCAAATATCAACAAAGTGAACAAACCATTCCTCTTCTCTCTTCCATCACTTTCCTGAAGCCTTCTTCCATTTCCAATTCCAAAGCATTCAAATGGCAGCTTTTTCATACCAGCAACCTTTTCTTCTTGACTCTCTTTTCATGCCAAACACTCCCTTTAAGTTTCCTGGATTTTCCGAGGAACCAAACAACACCCCTACCTGTTTTTATCATTTATACCAACCTGAAACTCTTCGGGATATTGCTGAGGAATTTAGTGTCCCTGAAAGTAGCTGCTTTGAGCATAGCACAAAAGTTGCTCTTAGCAATAATGAACCCTCTGTGACAAACAAACATAGCCCAGATTCCTCATCAGTCATTGATAAACTAGAGAGTGGTGAACAAGTCACTCAGAAGCTGACCCCTATGGAGAAGAAGAGGAGGTGCGCGGATGGCTCTTCTTTGAGTTCTGCTCAGTCTAAGGTAAATTACAGTAAAATTTGTCTTGAATTATGTGGTTTCTTCTTTTTTTTTTTTTTGGCATGTTGGTGGTTCTTAATTTGTTTTAAATTTTATATGTTCTTATTCTATATTACTAGGTAGTACTCCAACTAAAGAAGTATAGTATCAAAAGTTACTATAAAATAAGAGTATTATCGACGGAACTTTAGTCTAGTGGTACTCTTTATTTTGTGAAAATTTTACCTTCTTAATGTCAAGAGTTCAGACCCCTTCCCCCTCCCCCTTCTCAAAAAAAGGAAAAAAAAAACTATAAAATAAGAGCAAGATTATGACTCAATCTAATCAGATCCCAACAAAAAGAGAATTCTTCGAAATTGACCCTAACATCTATTTTGTTTTAACTAACCCTTATTTAAGTATAAATTTTAGTATGATACCAAAACCGAAATCCACTCTTCTCTTAGGCTATATTAGATTTGATTTGTAGTTTTCTTGCTACTTGATGGCTCATTTTGCTAGGGTGCAAGAGTAATGAAAGGGAAGAAGCAAAAGATGAGCAATGGTGGAATGAAAGAAGGTGAAGAAAAGAAGCATAGAGCTGATAAAAAGGATAAGAACAAAGTTGCTGAAGAAGCTCCTATAGGCTACATTCATGTAAGAGCAAGGAGGGGCCAAGCAACAGACAGTCACAGCCTCGCAGAGAGGGTACTAATACTATTCATTATTACAAGCTATTTAGAACTGTCTTCTTAGTTCTTACATTTTAAGGCAAGAACTGCCCATTATGCCCACACATACAGAGCAGATTTTATAGCAATAATTATCTAAATTCTTATCATGTCAAACTATTCATGACTCAGGACAATCATTCTTTTTTCTGCAAATGGATTTCAGGTGAGGAGAGAGAAAATAAGTGAGAGGATGAAGTTGTTGCAAGCTCTTGTTCCTGGGTGCGACAAGGTCAGCTTCAGTTCAGCTCTTTGTAACACTCTGTCTTTCTTTATAGAATAAAATGCTTGTTGGTGTTCTGACAGCTTCATGTGGCTTGATTGAAAAATAGGTGACTGGAAAGGCCCTGATGTTGGATGAAATAATTAACTATGTCCAGTCCCTACAAAATCAAGTAGAGGTAGGTAATTCTTCAATAATTGAGGGGCAAAGTGAAATCGAGGCCATAGTTAAGGAGGTCTAAACGTAATTTTCATCAACTTATCCTATCCTTCTATGCCTGTTTCCATTTTGCAGTTCCTTTCTATGAAGCTTGGTTTCATGAATCCCATGTTCTACGACTTTGGAATGGACTTTGATGCTCTCATGGTTAAACCTGAGGTAAAACAAAACAATCTGTGTAAACTACTCCATACAACAAATATTATTTCCTTTATCTACTTGTTTGGTTCTATGTGATCATTTCTCTAGATGAAAGCTGATGCTCTCTCTCTCTCTCTCTCATGATATTTAGAAGTTGAGCAGCTTGGCATCACCCCTACCAAATGTGTTGCAATGTAGCTCTACCCAGCCCACAGTATTTTCTGATACAACCAATACCACCTTTAGCTCAGCCAACAACCACCCTCTTCTGAACACGTCTACTTCAGTTCTGTTTCAAGAAGGGCAGGGGCCAAATAGCCTCTCTCAGGTATGTTTTCACTTCATGAAAGGGCATATAACACTATATCCACCTGTACATACTCAAAAGTACAAATGAACATAAAATATAAACAAAAGAAAAGAAAAAAAAAACGATCTTTCCTAACTTTGACAAATACATCATTTTCAGGCTAATGGACAGCTCTTGTGGGATGTGGATGGCCACAGCCCAAAACTTCTAAATCAATCTGGTTTCACCAACAACTTGTGTTCTTTCAATTAATATGAGACCAAAGCTGCCCTACAAACATCTGGTAAGCCCTCAATCCTTGTCTGAATAGCTATAATTAAGTAACTACATAGGCAAATGGATAAAAATAATAAATACACAAAAATATATTACACACACTACCGCAAATTTCAAAGTTGTTTTACTGCTGTCATCAGAAATGCAGAATACTGGCCAGATAGATTACAGAAGAAATGTCAATTAATTAGATTAAATATTAAGGAAAAACTCAAGTTACTTTTTCTTGTATTTTTTGAAAGTTATCACAAAATAAAGTATGGTTAGACTTAATCTGGCAAGGCTATAGCAAAATGAGTGGTTTGAGATAGATTCAAACATTTTAGAATCGATGTTACAATTTTAGAATTGTCCTCAATTTTTTAAATGACAACTTAATCTTATGGGATTGTAACTTGAATTAAATTGAATCGTAACTTCATCAAATGGGTTTGTAATTTCATTGTTATTTTGTAGTAATTTTTAGTACGAAATTGAAGTAGGCATTGTAATGGTTCTCCAATAATATGTTCCTAGCTTTTTTTACTGACCGACTTTTGCTCTTTCTCTTGAACTTTTCCAGTTAGTATGAGGATTTCACTGCACCAAAAAAATGGATGAAAGAAGGGGGTGGCATAGTACAAAAATCTTCTTATTCTTTAGTATCAAGTATAATGGTTCATCAACTCAAGGCTCTGGTTCAAAGTCAAGTGGATTGTGGAGTCTGTGGAACATGAATAAAGGGCATTCAGAAAATCTCTGGTAGAAGAAGACAACAGAGACACAAAAAGACATAGATAACCGACCAAATATGACTAGATCTGATGTAGATTCTCTGTTACTGTCCATTTTGACTTTAAAGTCTTTAGCACAAAGTCCTAGAGATTAGCTTGTGGTTGTTAAACCTAGACTAGCCATATTGATGTAAAAAAATAACAGAGTAACTGTATGATTCTTCTTAATGTTATTATCGTTTTCTGTTTTTACAGTTAAACTTACCGTTTTATATCTTGTTCTTTGTTAATTTTACTGTTGATACCACTGTTTATAAAGGGTAATTCTAAAGTATCCAAAAAAAATTGACACCGGATTTAAGTTTCTTATCTTTTGAAATCGAGTGACAGCTTTTAAAAGTGAAATTATAATTGTTTGAAGTAATTTCATGATCCATCATTAAATGTTATGATCAATCATAAACGTCCCTTATCAATTGTAATTTCTTCTTTAAAAAGTAAAATTTGGCCTCAAAAAGTATTATGGTATCCGCAATAAGAGTTATGTGGTCCCTAGCTATACTGATTTGAATAAATTCCATTGTTCCTCCCCCCCCCCCCCCATGAAATGCGCCCTTTGTATGTATAAGGGGAGAGAGAGAGGGAAAAGGGTATTCATTTGATCATGATTATATATCCTATCTGATGCTTAATTTCCCATCTAACGTGGTGCAATGGCTTTATATCCGACCCAATCATCAAGTTTTACAAAAAGAACGTACATGACAAATTTTTGAACTAAATTAAGAGGTTATATGACAGTTGATTTGAACTTTTTTATTTGACGTCATATTTTTTAAACCCTAATAAAAGTTCTAAATAATATACTGTCATGTCATTTAAACTTTTAATTTAACTTTAAAATTTGATCAACGTAACATTACTTTGACAAATCAATGAAAGAGAGGTGGTCTACCAAATCATTTCAATGCAAAGTGTGAACTCTTGAATATGTGTCTCTCGTCTCATGGCTTAATGTTCAAGAAAATAATTTTTTTTTTTTTTGAGTAATTCTATGTGGACTTAAAAATTTGACGATATGGTTTCAGTGGAATTATTAGATCAACACAAAGTTCTAATGTTTAATAGAACCCACGATCAATCCAAATATCATAGTGAATTAGATCTATAAATTAGGTCCCAATAATATTACTTTTTTTTTTGATCTTCGATATGGAATCATAAAGACCTCAAATGATTGCTAAAATTTAAACTAAAAACATCAAAATTTACGGTTCATTTATGTCCCTTCTCCGCTGAATGGAACACAATTCCTCAACACTATTTTTAGGGGAAACACGTAAGTTCTACACTACATCATTTTTTTGGAATGTAGTTACATATATACATGTAGCTCAAAAACTCATCATGATCAATTTGTTTATGAGGGTCCCAAACTTCGATTATTGCTTTGGATTGGACGATTAAAGGTGTTCGGTTGGTTCAAGTTTTGATATACATCTTTGGGCTCACAAATTAAATACTATGTTTCCTTGGTCGTTATCTCTTCATATCCTTTATATTCCAGCTATGTTGGAGAGTGATGCCACTTCCAATCTAGATCTTTCTTACTTAACAGGAAACTTTTTAACAGAGAGAGAGAGAGAAGATTATTCATGATTGTCTAGAAATTCTTTGAGAGGGTTGAAGGGTAAGTAATTGTTGGATAAATAAACATTTTACATATTTTCTAGTTAGTTTAAGTTTTTAGAATAATTGGTAGTCACTATGGTATCAGGTCTAAGGCTGATAGTAAGGCTTATCGAATAAGACTCGACTCAAGTTCAGTTTGTGTTCTAAACGAGATGAATTTGAACAATATTTTAGACTCATTTAAAAAACCTCGACTCGTTTATCTATAAAATAGTCGAGCTACTCGAATTTGACTCCTTTTAGGATCAACTCATTTTAGGTGTTCTAAACGAGTTAAATTTGAATAATTTTTTAAACTCGTTTAAAAAAATTAGCTCGACAGGTTCGATTCGAATTCATAAAACTGGATTTGATTATTAATCTTAATAGAGACATGAAATTCAAATCACACCAATCCTTTTCCTTTATAATAAAAAAGAAAAAAATAATAACAAAGATAAATTAGCCAAAGAGGAGACATGTTACATTCTTTTCCACTAACATAAAGTTTTTAAAACAGTTGGTGTACAAAAGTAATTAGTTTTTTGAGAACTTTTTCTAGAATCCAACACCAAAAACAGTGCTTTTGGAAAAGAATTTCAAGTGATAAGTTTACAGCACAAAGAAAGTAACATAAAGTCACTTGTTGGCGAACAAGACACGTGTTGAACATGCTACCCAAATCTCTCTCTTTCTGGTTTTTCTGGTTTCAGTTACGCTTTTAATAACACCTTTTTTTTTGGAGGTTGATAAAGCAAGAACGCCACATTAGCTCCAAGTGAATCACTGGCCACCCATCGCTTTGGGTCCGCAGTGGCTTACTTTTGTAGAGACAAGTACTGATTTTCTTTTAACTGCACCTTTATTGGCGTAGGGCTTGCCATATTTCTTCCTTCAACGTCCGTCCAGTGTAGTTTCAATTGGATCTCTCCATAGCACGGTTATGGGTTCACCGGGAATAGACCCATGGGTTGCAAATTCAATTTATTTGGAAAGTTGAGAGATTAACTCCAATTCAACCTAAGTTATAAAACTCTCAACTCGAATATAGTCAATGATTAAATTTTTGTTTCGGTTCATTGATTCGGTCACTAAGAAATTGAAATATTTCGATCCGTTTCAAAAATAAAATAAAAATGAATAAAAATTTTAAGAATTATTTTTTTCAAATATTGGTCGAAATATACCCAAAAATCTTAAAACACCTTAAAACGTTTTGAAACAATTGTGTAAATGCATTAGAATTTTGGTCTCAAAATATTAGAATTTTGATTCAATTACTGATTCGTTTCGATCTCCTTGAAAGTAAAAAAAGTTTTGATTGTTTTAAAACAAAATTTTAATATTTCAATATAGCCCACATTTAAATTTTCGAATTCTAGTTAACAAAAGTGAAATTCAGGTTCAAATCAAGATGAATTACAAGATTCCACAAACTTTGAGTATAGAATTTAGATTTTGGGTTTAAAAAATCCAAGACTCCAATTCGAGTATTAACGAAATTTAGATTGGAATGAGATATTTATTTTGTTTAACTTCAACCAGAGAATTGAAATTCTTGTCCAAAAACTGAACACATTAGAGTGGTTTGTAACTTCAAGTAGTACTCTTGTGTTATGTACTATATATAGTATATACCAAGGGAGCTAATAAGAGCAAGTGTTTCCTAACCTCATAAGCAAAGCAATGGGGGGATGGACTTCTCTTTAAATCTTGTCCTTGACAAGTCAGCATCCAAATATCATTTACATGTACAAATGACGTCCAAAACAGTGACAAACTTTAGCCATGGCTCCCTAAGGTCGAAACCATGATGTGTAAATAGCGTACCAGATTGGTCCAACTGTCTTTAAGTGTGAATAAAGTTTGGACGAGGGTAATTCAAGTGGAGATGAAAATGAGTTGTAAATTCAGGCGTTCTGAATTTAAATTTTGACAATTTCTTGGGATCAAGTCAAGAGAGAATTATCACCCATAAATACCGTAATTCTTTAGTGAATGACCTGCCTTTGATTATACCAGAGAAAGAATTAATTGAAATATGTGTAAACTGATTCAAATATGTCAACAGTTGAAAAAAAAAATCTCTCACTGTGGTGCCACTTTATATGGATTTCCAAAATTAGCAAAGCATGCCCCCGAAGGCTTCTCTTCACTTTGACTATCATGGTAATAAAAGTCATGACCTATGGGTGCTATATTTGAGGGCAGGTCTCGGCAGAATGGTAAAGTCGCGAAATCAATTGTTTTGTGTGCAAAATATGATTACGAACATTTGCATTTTTTCATTTCACCAAATTAGCTTTCCAAATCTAGCGAGCCCTTAAACCTCGCCAAAACACCCTTTCACTTCTCTCTCTCTCTCTCTCTCTCTCTTGTTCAATCAATTTTATCTTTTTTTTTTTTTCTCTCAACTTATCTGACTAAACCAAAACTGATCTCTTTTTTTTTTTCTCTCAACTTGTCGGACAAAATCGAAACCCCTCCCCCTCTTCCATGTTGAGAACTCTATTGGTTTAAATTGATTTAAATTTTGGTTGAATTTTAGGTTAAATATGACTATTAAAAATATGTTAATGACATGGTAGGCTATATGACATTTTCGATTTAAATTATTAAAAATTAGTTAAAATAATTAGTTAAAATAGATAGCGTTATTGAAGTGAATTTATAAAAATAATTTCCTAAAATAAGAAATATAATATTTAAATATATTTTAAGTAACTAAAATAAAGAGCTAGATTAAGGTGTGTTTATTAATTCAAATTCAGCACTTAAAATAAATGTATTCAACACTTATTAATTAAACTCATTTGATAACTAAAATTTAAACTCTCTTAATATGTTAAG
The DNA here is from genome assembly GCA_963454935.2 of Ilex paraguariensis. Taxonomy (NCBI): domain Eukaryota; kingdom Viridiplantae; phylum Streptophyta; class Magnoliopsida; order Aquifoliales; family Aquifoliaceae; genus Ilex; species Ilex paraguariensis. The sequence continues at coordinate 9,430 of CAUOFW020003534.1, read as the reverse complement.
CGTTTCTTAAAAGTAGGCTACAATATTAAATAAGAAATCCCTTAATTAATTCTAAAAAACTGAAAGCGTTCAGCAAAATCATATTTAATAATATTTACAATATAATAATTATACCCTAAAATATTTTACAATTATATTAAAACTCTAATTAGCCTTCTCTTCAAAACCCCTAACCTATATATTTTTCTTGTCGATCTCTTTTTTTTTTATCTTTCCCTTGTCTTCTGTAACAAAAATATACATATACAATTATAATTACACAGACAAACGCACGCACTGCACACATACAATTACACACAAACATATGCACTGTACACACACACAAACATGGCGCACACACATATTGTTAATGAAATTTAATTTATTGTATTTTTTCAATATTATTTGATTACTTATTAGTTATTGTTCTTTTTTTATCAGATATTATTGTTAACTTATTATATTATTCAATTTATTATTGTTCATTTATTATGTTATTCAGATGTTATTTATTTTTATTTATATTTTTGATCAAATATTTATTAAATGTAGATTATAATATCATAATAGCGATTATAATTTATGTTATGACATATTTTATACATATTTTCATATTAAAAAATAGAAGGGTAAAACTAAAAATTAATTTATTTTCAAACATCAGATCTGTATAGTTATCAAACAATTTAGTTGAATTCAGTACTTAAATTTCAGTAAATACTAAACATTTCACAAATTCAGCATTCAACTTTTAATTTTTAACTTTCAAATTTCAACTTTCAATTTTACCAAACACCACCTCATAATAACTTTTAAAGTTTTCATCTTGTGCTTTCTTCTCGTGGGACTGCATGCATGAACAAAAGAGTACGTTTCATAGGGTCCACATTGGCTAGCCTACATACATGTGCGGTTACTTTGCTTTACTCCTATTTACATGTCATGGACTGACCCATAAAGGGTTGACATAAAGTGACGTTTAGGGTTATAGAATAGAGTAATAATCGCGAATTTAGTCAAATTTGTATCTATTTATTTACTCTTAAAATATTTTATAATTATGATTTAAATTTATTTGGACTGAACTCATGACTGTCATTTTAAGAACAACTTCCCTATGACCTTCCCAATAATTCATATATGAGTTAAAGCCATTTCGTTCCTATTTGTTGTTATGATATTCCATATTCAAACAGTAGAGATTAACGAAGTATTGAATTATTTAACGGTGAGTAATATTATTGGACGGAGATTATGGGGGTTTAGAATTTGAGAATAGTGACTGACGGCACTCAATTGACGGAACTTCAAGGCAATGACGACATAATTATATAGGCGGAAGGATGGCACAATTCTTTTTTTTTTTTTTTTTTTATCTTGTTTGCGGCTTATTCCACCTATAATCATCCTGACCACCCATTTGAAAGAGGTACGGACGGCATAGATTCAAATTCCTTGACTTTAAGGTTTCCATATCTAAAAACAATAACATCGACGAGAACGACGTGAATTTATGTCACTCTCTCTGGTGGGTCCTACCAAAATCCCGCTAAACTTTGCAATGCTAGAAAACACCTTGCTTTTATCAACCTTTTGAAAACAAAGGCGTGGACCTCACTCTGATCTATTATTGTCCTATTTTTCCTCTCTTCTCTACACCACACACACACACACACACACAAAACCCCATAAAACCAACTCTCCTTCCCGGAAACATCCTAAAGACGACAGAGAACCCTTGGGGCTCCGGCTGTGTTTCCTCAAGCTTACACTAGGAAACAAAGGGGAGTTTCATCGAGTAACAAGTGCATCTACTGAGATATATATAGATATATATTTTTTTTACTTCATAACTTTCATTGTGGTCTTAGGTGGAAGATACGAAATGGGCAATTATCAAAACTCATTAACCATGCAAAGAAGGCCCTTAGTGGGGCCGGTTTGGGGGACCACTGTTGGGAAGGTGCAGGCTATGCTTAAGGCCATTGGGACCGGGGGCCACTCGGCATAGCAGAAGCAAGTCTCATGGCGTGGGGCATTGCCCATTGAATTCCCTCGTCTTCTTTTGGGGAGAGAGAGAGAGAGAGACATGTAGAAAGTGACATTGATTTAATGAGGTGGTGTCCTAAGTGTTGCAGCTAAGGTATGGGGGCTGTCCCAAATGTGGACTAGAGTCTTGATTCCACTTGTTCTTCTTTTCTTTGACCACACTGCTATGCTGATAAAAATTTCTAATTAAGTTTTTTATTAAAGTAATGTGAGATAGTTTTTATTACAAAATAAGTGGGTCTTATTCAGGATTAACCCAAGAATACTTAAGGTCCTAGGCAAAATTTTTAGATGGGGCACTAAAATTATTTTTAGATGAATAATTTATTTATTTTTATTTTTAAATATTTAAAGTTATATATTTTAGTAGGTAAATTTAAGGTGAAAACCAACTTGCAAAACAAACTCATCATGTAACTGATTAAATTAAAATCAACTTAACTCAAAAATTATAGTTTAACAAAATATAATGTATAAATAGGTCAAGGGTTATTGCAAATTCAGATAAAATAAGAGCGTAGAATCTAGTAATTTTTTGTACAATAATATAGTGCGATTTTTTTTTCTTTTTGAACATACATATATTTATGGTTTAAAGAATAATATTTTTAATTTCTTTTTGATCATTTTATGAAACATCTTAATTTTTTATTTTTTAAAAATTTATTCAGATAATTTTGTAAAATATATGTGAACTTGAATTTGTACCACATCACTTGAGATAAAAAATTTTATAAGTATTACATTATTTTTTCTTTTATTCTGAGGCTTGAGCATAGCTTGTTTCTGTCCCTTAAAATAGCCATTGTGGAAAATATTTTCTTTTTCCCTTTATCAAAATGTGGAGAACTCGAATCATTGGAGTACTACTAGATTAACCCAAAAGGTAGTTCAAGTGATAATAATAGGGACGAATTGTAAATCCAAACGTTTTGAAATTCAAATTTTGGTAATCTCTTGTAGGTCGCAGAGAATTTATCACGTATGAATATTCTAATTTTAGCGTAGATGATCTGTCTTTGACCAGACCGTATAAAAAATTAATCAGAATACACATAAACTGATCCGAACATCCCAAACTGTTTAACAAAAAAAAAAGAGGACCATTGGATTTACATTTCGGTGTGTCCAGCTGATTTACTTTGCTATGTTTTCCCCTTTCTTTGAGCTTCTGGATACACCTAAGGGACAGTTTTGGGTGGCCTGCCAAACCCCAGAGTTTCTCATCATTAGAGTGGATGTAAACCTTGGTATGCCCAAGGATATGCCTATGAACTTCAGACACAATTTGCTAATGCAACATGAATTGACACGAAATTAGGGTCATGACATTAATTTTTAATGGGTTCAGATAATAATAGGTGGATTTATAAGATCTATTCTATTAGTGAATACATATAAATTTGACTAGACGTAATACAAAATCGACTAAATTCGATATATACGTGGTACACTATGAAATCAATAAATTGAATAAATTTTGACATTGTACGATTTAGAAAATATACATGCCACGACTCAACTGGAGAAAACCCTAGATCCACTTTTTGCACCCCGAAATAAAAAATAAAAAATGGGGCTATATTATTGCTTTGACGACTCAATGAATCGGTGGGAATAGCTATTTGGATGAGACGTTCAATAACAATGACTATGAAGTCGTAATTTTTTTTTCAACGGTTGAGTTTAACTTTTAGTAATTCAGAAATTTTACGTTCAATTTTTTTCTTATCATTTCTAAGACTAGTCTCTCTTGTTCCCTTAAAAACATGTTCTAACACAGTTCAAATCGCGATAATCAATCATTGAATTCGAAAGAATAATCAACACATACAAATTATTTTTTGAATTTCTCATATTAAGTAATCAATATCCCCGACATTGAGATGCGGGTGTCATGTTTGAATGTTGTCTACATTGATCAACAAACTTATAATTTTTGTATCTCTTCTAAAATGATTATCAAATTCCATTAATATAGTCTCTTGCTTGTGAAATTAAAAATCCATTTCTCGAAGTGTCCGACAATCAACACTTGACCATGTTTGGTATTGGTGCATTTATTACATGGACACTTTGTCCCATTTGCCAACTTGTCAAAAGAACATGTCGGAGAGTACTCTGCTGCTTTTCTTCTATGTATTCTTTCGCATTTTTAACGAGTAAATAATAATAAGACATGATCAACTAAATTTCATATAATTTAATAATTATTCATTTATATCATGTAATAATTATTTTACATGAGATTTATTTGTCCACATGTTATCTTATTATTGAACACTTATATCATGTCTACATGAAGATGTGGTAATGTAACCGTTACATCCAATATTTTATACATTTTAATATCTAAATATTTCTCGTGACGGTTCCGTCGAATAAAGAGACTCATTTTTGTGTGTAGTGTTTTTTTTTTTTCCTACAAGATATTTAAACTTGGATCGATTATTCCTTCAAGCTCAGTGTCTAATCATCATAGTTTGAGCTAATCTATACATGATTGACACAAATTTGAACATTTTGTAGTTTAAAAAAAAGAAAAAAGCACTACACACAAAATGAGTCTCTCTATTCAATGGAACCGCCGTAGATATTAGTTCAAGTGATACTACGTTACCTTATTCCTAGGGATAGTTAGGGCTTTAACCTCCGTTAAGGGAAGTAGGGGGTGTGCGCAGCTCTGTGGTCCTCACCTATGGCTGCGGTTAGGACACAGAGTCATTACCTAAGACGTAGTGTCTTACTTGGACCTGACCCTGTGCTAATAGGTACATACCACTGCACCAAAAAACACATAGCACGACGTGTGTCAGCCAAGTTTCTTGGAAAGTAAACCGAACTCAGACAACCCAACATATAAAGAGGACCCGGGAAACCCAACAAGGACCAGAGACACCAGACACCGACCAGCCTTGTTTTAGGCAGTATTCAGCCCCCTAAAACTGGATTTAGGGTTTGGAGTTTTGAATAAATATATCATTTTTTGGGGGGATATTTTTGAGCTTGATTGTGAATCCCCTATTATTATCCATAACAGCTTAGTATTCAAATAGTTGTTATGATCAATTCCTCTCTCAAAAACGAGAAAAAGTACATAAAGACTTCAAATGAGGATGAGAACAGGAATTGACAAATACGGGCAATAACACCAGTTTTGAAAGCAAATTTAGAAGTAGCCCTTGCTTTTCGGAGCTACTCCCAGCTCTCACTATGGTGGAGGTGGTGCCATCATCAAGGAGTGTGAGCAATACGAGCTGAAAGGTTCCCATATTGTTTGGAGGGCAGGGGACATAGACGCCAAACAAACTTGACACCTATCTATCGCCATAGAAGTTGTTCCTAGGAAAGATTATGGTAAAGTTCCACCGGTTCAAACTCAGGAACAGAGTATTTTAATCACAGACAACTGATAAATTATATCTCGGGTAAAAAACGAAAAAAAATGAAAGCAAAGTTTCACCAGCAACATACATTATGGGTTGGATAATTTACTATACACCAAAAAAAAAAAAAAAAACCATCACTATGTACTTGCAATCTCAGGCTGATACCAATCCAACTTGGGATTTAAACTGAACAGTAACACATAATGCCTTCACTCAGATGAGATTTATGGTGAAGGAGACATAGGGATATGAATCCACATCACCTCCAAAACCGCCCATCCCTCCTTCGTCCTCAGTTTTCCAGTAAGTGCTGCATTTGCATGTGTATAAAAAATGAGGAACACCACATAAAAACATAGCAGTAAGAAGTTTGACAGAAAGTAGGGTTCATGTGGTCCTGGAACACCATTGAATACATGGCCCATCCCATGCAACTAATGTCGTCAAACCTGGAGGAGAGAATTCAATGGCCTAGACCACCTTTGGACCACCTAATTGTTAAAGGACTGGGATCCTAAAAAACGTGCTGAGTTTAAAATTTATCTTTTCCTTGATCAAAATACACTAAAAATGGCCCGAAATTTATGATGCAAACTTCTTTAGTGAATTGAGTTGGTATACATATTATCCATATGTGATGAATACAATAGGGTAAAGATGATGGGATGAAAAGAGCAGCCACACACAAATGCACTGAAGATGATAAGGTAAAGATGACGGGAGGCTAAAAAGAGTAGGGTATATCTGTTGCCACCAGAAAGGATACCTGCAGGATCTTTTTCTTTTCCTTTTTTTTTTTCTTGGGTAAATATAAATCCGATCCAGAAATCATCACATCAGTATTTCTTAATCAGACTTGTATCGACAAGCGCTCCATTATCCATGAAAAGCCCAAGATTTGGCAACAAGAGTCATTATCTTATTCTAAGATTGTTATGGCGGCAAATACCTGTTTGAACTGTCGCACAGACCCTCCAAGATAGATCTGACTTTCTTCTCACTTTTCGCCGAAGGTGCCAATACCACCGACTGAAATCAATTCGAAAGTGATCTCTAAGCCCAAATTTTAGTTTACAACAGGAAGTAAAAAAGGAATAGAAAGGGAAAGATGTCTGAAGTAGATAGTAGAGAGTTGCAAAGTATACTAACCAAAAATGATGGTGGCAAACCATATCTCAGAATGCTCTCCACAAAGACACGTACAGCACAGAAGTGCATCCAGTAGCTAAAAACCTTCTGGAACATGCACCAAAACCAGATTATTAAAAAATGCATAGATAAATTACTAAAATGAAACTCCAAAGAGGCAGTAACAGTTACAACTGCTGTCTACGTGAATTGTGTGTATTTCCATTGTATTTCCCACAACTATGTGGTTAACAAGCAAGGGAAAAACTTGTTTGCCGCCCCAGTGAGGGGAAAAGATGGAAATGCCCTTCTTCAATTCTTTAAAATGGCACATAATTCCACAATTCATGAATCGTAGAATCACTTTGTGATCTTTCCCTCTAACATCCTTATTCCAATCTTACTACAGTTAATTTGTAAAAAAATAAGATGAAGGAAGATAAACAAATGACCTATATTTGCATGCGTTTGTTCTTTGGCAGAACATGAAAATAAAATACCCAGAATTACGTAATTGAAATAAAGATGCAAAAATCAAGAAATCGAGTAAATTTTTAATTCAAGAAAACCCAGAAAGTTAGACAGAAATCTAAGAAACCATAAAAAATCTAGTAAATTCACCAACTAAGAAGACCCAGATTTCAGAAAACACCAAAAATTCTTGACCTATGAATGCGCAACAAGAAACTGAAATGAAGAGCATGCAACATCGAACATTGTTTGGTACTCATTATCAGAAATCACCTCAATATATAGTAGTACGACATGGGAAAGCACCTATCAGAAGAAAGAACTACATGAAAAATAATTTCCTTCAAATCCAAGTGGGTACCTCTAGCCTCTAGGAATGTTAATCTGGCTCGAAATTCTGGTAACCCATCCCTGCCCACCTGTAGAAGGAGATGTCAAAGCTAGTAATTGGAATGGCACGGTATAAGGGACAGACTCCTCAGAGAGATCTGGATTCAAAAAAAGCCATGCTACCCACCCTCGGTGACGAGGGATGCAACAATATAACATTTCCTTGCGCAGATTTGATAACAAAACGAGTTTGGCCCCATCACAATTCCATGCACTTCTATCCCCGGGTAGCTTCCCTTTTAGCAAAGGGATGGCTTCAAAATTTGGCTAATTGTGCACCCAAGATTTATTATAAACCGAGTAGTATCTAAGAAGACAAGAGAACAGTTTCCAATCAATGAAGATAGCTCCAAGGACCCTTATTGGATTTATTAGCCCAACAGATGATCATGTAAGATGCTTCACCAAAATATTGGGCATTGTAGACTTCCAGCTTCAATTAAACTTGTCAGCCCAACAGATTCAGGTATGAGGCTCCACCAAAATATTGGCATTCTAGACTTCTAGCTTCCATTACAGTAGTCAGAAAAGCAACAGTTTTCACTTCCATCGCATTCCATTTTCCTGAAGGTAATAAAGGTGTGGCGCTTTTCAATTTGTTCCCTAAATAGGGCATTATTGTGCAATTTACCAGGATACCCCCAGGAACACCCATAACATCCAGTGTCAAGACCCATAAGTGAATAAACTGTGAAATCCGCTTAAAATTGTCAGTCATCTTGTTTCATTATCGAAGCCATAATAATTACAAAGTCCTTAGACCCACCAAGGTATGGGGGAACGGAATTAAATCAGGCATTGTTATGGGACTCCATATTAATTGTTCAATTTCAGTTAGTAGTTCAATTATGGTTGAAAACATAAGCAGGAATAATATGAGTATTTCATGGGCTTCATCTAAGAAAATGAAAGTACCTCCCCATAACTGGCATAGCACCACTGCAAAAGAGAGCTTCTCTGTGTGTCCTGGTCTCGCATTAGTTTTTCTGTCTCCTGCTTCCGACTTTCTTGCGTTTCTGGATTAAATTCATAGTCACGAATCTGACTCACGAGAAATGAAACATGCAGTCCATTAGAAGAGACCGTTTTACCAGCATCAACATACCATATCATGTTGTTAGCAAGTCACAATATTAGATATTGCTAGAGATGCAGCAATATATTCTTGAAAACTATAAAATAGAAGGGACTTAGTATTCCCTACTTGAGAGATAAACTCACTTGAAAACCTCTTTCGTGTGCCTTAGTTCTAAAATTGTCAGCATCCTGATGGAATAATGTTACAGTATAAAGTGCATATTCACTGTCCTCGTGTAGCTTCTTGGAGGATCCGGGGACCTAAAATAATTAGTTCAATCAAAAAGTACCTGGGGACCTAAAAAAAAATTAGTTTGATCAAAAAGTAGAAATCACTGAAGCAAAAGACTATTCCACATCCGGGAAGAAGAAAATAAAATGCATTCAATAAGACAATACAAGACTAAGATGCATTTTAGCTCTCAATTGTGGAGAATATGGAAAGGGTAGAAGTCTAAAATCATCAGAAATTGCCAACTTCATAAGCAGTGTAGCAATCAGCTACCACACATCACTGCAGATACTAAGAAGCACTAACACCAAAATTAGGTAAACATAAACAGCAATCCTTTACCACATAGGTCGTGAGTGTCTCATAGCTTGACAACCAATCTTTCTCTGATAATTAGGAACAATGGCAAGGAGAGTTACCAAGGTTCTGATGTGATAATATCCTCTGGCTTAACTAAATTAGACAGATCACGAACAGCTAAGCTGGAATCAGAAAAATAGTTCCAAAGAAGTAAATGGTCATGCTAAACTCTGATGAACCAACCAAATAAATGATAGTGTCCCTTCCCAACCACGACGCTGTCTCTGCCACCACTTAAACCACCAACCTCCAACAATTATCAAGGCCCTAATATCAATGCTTGTCAAAAGTCACCATAAAATTGTTAGAGTATTAATACTAAGGGTAGTTGAGGCATTTTCTTTTTTTTTTTTTT
>CAUOFW020003533.1:0-36544 GCA_963454935.2 Ilex paraguariensis | reverse complement strand
TCCTTCTATGATGGCCTTCGTCCAGGAAGACAATCTATGTCCTCACTTCCATGCATCCCTCCTATGGCGAGTAGGGTTAAAGGGGAAGGTGAAGACAGGCTCGCGAATATGGTACCTGACCCTAAAGGTATGAATGTTCTCGTTTGTTACTTGGGTTCTCATTATGTGGGTAGTACTGGCCCTAACAGACGTTTCCCCCCTAATTCTACTAGTTTTGGCCATCGATGGGAGCTAAGAGGGAAAAATGTAGAAGAAACAAAGAGAGAAAAAGCTCAAGTGAAAGTACTTACAGGAGGTTGGTCTTCGGAGAGAGCTCGGAGGACCAGGGAAAACTAGGAGGACAGGAGAGCCCACGGGGTCTGATTGATGAGGAGAGATGGAGGATGCAAAAATTCTAAGAAAGTAGAGAAACCCCCTATTTATAGTGCCTCACAAAGAGCGAGAATCGAGGAGTTGGCTCATCATTAGGGCATTGAGAAGGGCGACACCAGACGTGCAAGAAACCGTCGCCATTAATAAGGCATGGTGATAGAGCCCCAATCCCTTCACTCCACTTGTTCGGGCGCCGCGTAAGGGATTGCGGCTGGGGGGGCAGTTGGCGGACTCCTGTATGGATCCTCAACCCCCAGGGTGACACGTGGCCCAATAAAGTCATTAGGATATCAGAAAGATGCCGAGGGGGTGAGCCAAGGCATGGTGACACAGAGCGGCCGAGTACAACAGCTAGCATCATAATCAAAGCGATGTGACCCTCGCATTTATAGCGAAATGAGTGATAGTGACAGGACAAATAAATGCGAGCCTGCCGCCAACTACTCTCTGCAAGTCTATGCGTAGTCATGATGGCTGGAGCATTAATGACTGATGCGCCGAAACAACGCGATTGGTTCTCCTAGGTTCCCTGATCCGCCGAGTAGTTCGTGCTCTGTCGGTGTCAGACGCCAACCTCTTGGATTGGGTTGCTCGGCTCGTAGTATAAATGCTCGGCTTGTGGCCGAGCACTTACACCATTCCCCTAGCATTCAATTGGAGGAGGCGTAAAGGGAAAGCATTCACAGCACAAGGGATGGTGTCAGATGTGAGATGTCCAGATGGGACTAAAGATCTAGAGCAATCATTGCTAATTTAGGTATAACTATCCCTCAGAAAAATGGACAAAGGTACGCAAAATCAAACTAGAGCACATCTACTAAGAAACAACCCTTCGATCTTACTGACTTAAGCTTCGGAGGGGATCCGCCGGGCTCACGCCTGGCCCCCTTTCTTCTAACCCCGTCTTTTCAGGTTCGCTAATCAAGGATCGCTACCTTACAAGATTGCAGGAATTATCCCGTGCAGTAAGATTAATCATTACTCCATGATTCATTCGAATTCACCAATCACCCTTTGGGCCATGCCGACGGTGGCAAGACAAAACCCAGCTGAGTTCATACCCATAACTAAGCCCTGCAATACTCAAACAACAAAGAAAGTTGTACACGGGAAGCTCTACTTCCTATTAGTCATCAAAGGCTAAATATCACGATTTTTTACTGTCTATGTGCTTATGTATACATGTATTAGTTCCCAAAGTGAATAAGTGTTGTTTTTGTTAAATTCTACTGGAGCAAAATGTGGCAACCATTCTGGTTTTTAGGAATAATAAGTTTCTGCCCATTAAACTACTATGGTTCTCATGGAGGGGGTTAGCCAGAGATTTAGTTCTGACTTGGTTCATGCAAAATAAAGAGACCGAGCAAAGTCCTCTTTCTTTTCTCTTTTTTTATTTTTTATTTTTTATTTTGGGCCTGCATTTTACTCATGCGAGTAGCGGCCGAGAGAGATTGAAAGACCAACTGGCTCATTTCTAAAGCCAAAGGCAGAGAAAATGATAAATATCTTTGAGCAAATGACAGTGTTCTATAATAGTGCCGAGGAGTTCAAGCAGAGTGTAAGCAGTTATCATGTGAAGTCGTGTATTGTGTGAATCCTTCATGACACGTCTATGCATATTTTCGTAAAATAATAATGGACAGTAAATGTGCAATGGCAGATTACTTAGCTTGAAATTTAGGAGGTACCAAATCTGGATTAGATACCCAGAGCTCCATAAGAAATAATGACATGCCGAGCTTGACAGGTTGATCAAAAACAATGAGACCGAGCCAGATGATGATATGCCGACTTCCCCTAAACCCCTCAAAGTAATAAAAGTATACAAAGACCCAAGCAGCTTCCTATGAAATTTTGCCATGACAGTGACACCCCAAACTCGCTGACTGCCAAGAACGTACATTCTTTTGTGGATAAAGATGACTTTGGTGGAAGAGAAACATCACTTGCGTACACAAAATATTGATGCTTTACTAGAAGAAAAACTGTGAGGAAAAGGTCGAGAGAAGAACAAAGGCCTGTTTGGTTTGCGTTTCTAAAAATAATATCCCAAAATAGTTTTTGAGAAAAATTTTAAGAAAGTGATTTTGATATTTTTTGAGATAAAAAACTTGTTTAGTTAAATGATTTTAAAATAATTTTACAATACAGAAAATAGTAAAACATGTTTGGACAGTCTAAATATATATTAATTAATATATATATATATATATATATATATATTTATTAGTTATATATATAATATATATGTATATATATTTTATATAAATACGTATTTATATATATAATATATATATATGTGTGTGTGTGTGTGTGTCTATATATATACATGTATTTATATAATATATATATAAATATATATATAATATATATATATATATATATATATATATATATATATATGTACATGTATATTATATATTGATGATACTTAAAGTAATTCCAAAGTATGAGCTCGGAAATGGAGGTCAGACCCACAGAGCTCGAAAAACCAGAGTTAGAGTTTAGCCCAATCGAAGCAATAATGGAAGTAATAAAGAGATAGCTATTTGTCAACGGGAACCCTAGAGGCAGCAAAGAGTCATAATCAAAGCATAAAACTCTCATCCAAGAAAGATCTCCACCGAAGATCAAGAGGATTCCATGAATAAATGGCGAAGATCACGGTACAAATCCCATAGAATTAGGAACGACCCTATAAATACTAGGTAACGCTCTCAATAGCGGGGCGGAACCCTAATGTCACAACTTTCATTCTGTAAATCCTTTGGTATAGTGATTAATAAAGGAAGGAGCAAGAATCTCCATTGAAAGAGTGGATTAGTCGAGCTCCCGAGCTGACGAACCACTATATTTTTCTGTGTTAATTCCCCAATAGATCTCAGGATTGTTCCCTCGAGTCTAGTAGCTCAAATCCCAGTGATTCGAATATTGTTTCTTTCATTTACTCGTTATCACAAAATTACATCACGTTGACATACACCATCAGTTTGACACCGTCTGTGGAAAACCTGTTCTTGTTACAAATACGCTGACCTTTCAGGGACTGATGGTCTCAACTCGCAATATGAGTAAAAACCAAATAAATCCCCCACGGGTGCAAGATCAACAGGAAGTTACCAACGACAGACAACTCGAAAATATACCAAATGCAAATCCCCCCAAGGGGAATCTCCCCACAAACAATGATTAGAAGCTCTTTGCTTAGTGAATCAACGTCTTATACAGCAGAACGAAGAGCTCATGAAGCTCTTATAATGCCCTTAGAAGGCACCACCGACCCAAGAAGGTCAGAATAATCCCTCTCACAGGGATTAACAACACCTCGACCCCCTTAGGGAGGTCAACGAAAGAGGGGAAAATAGCCTGACTTTGGGACAGGTTCCTCTCTCGCCCCCTAGGAACGGACACAACAAAGAAGAACAAACTCAGAATGATGAGGGCGAAAGGAACAATTTTTCCCCTATTAGTAGGAAAGAAGAGAACGGTACTGGGAGTAGCGCTTCTAGGGTATCCAGTAAGAGCTCAGTCACATGAAGGAAACCATGAGAAGCATGGCTTCAGTTACGATGGATGCCTTGGTACAACAGACTGAATTCTCGTTCACCACTGGCATGCTGCATTTTTTCCTCCTCTGAAATTCAAAATACCGCAGATAGAAGTTTTTGATGGAACAAAGGATCCCGTAGATCACCTCAACACTTACAAGAACTAGATAGAGTTGAATGGATACCAGGATCCAGTGCGCTATAGAGCCTTTGCCATCACGTTGAAAGGCTCAGCCCTGACATGGTTTAATAGGCTCCCCCAGCCTTGATTTCCTCTTTTAAGAAGCTATCCATATCCTTTGTATCTCACTTCATAGGAGCTCGAACGTACAGAAAGTCGAGTTACCACCTGTTGAATGTGAAATAGGGACCCCAAGAGAACCTCAGATCCTATGGTCAGAGGTTCAACTCATAATCACTAAAAGTGGATGTCCCAGATGAGAATTTTGTCATTACTGCATTCATAGTTGGTTTAGGCGTACAATCTAAAGACCTAATGTTCTATATTTTGAAAAATCCTCAGGCCAGCATGGCCGAGGTACTGACCAAGATAGAAAAGTACATAAACGGCGAAGAAGCCCTCCTCTCAAAAGTGGGGAGCTCATCCATGCAAAAAGTCAAAGGGAAAGAAGAGAAAAAAAGGGACCGAAGTCCCAGAAGAGAAAGAGGACGAGATAGGTCCCCAAGGAGAGACAGAGATCGCTCCCCCAAAAGAAGGGGAGATGTTAGAGATTGCTTGGGACCACCTCATCCAGAGTTACAGCCGAGGTACGCACCTCGACAGATCCCTCCACTCACTGCAACAATATCGCAAATCTTGTACGAGGTACAAAACAAAAAATTCTTGAGGTGGCCACCTCGGATGAAAGCAGACCCAGCAAAAGAGACCCCGCAAAATACTGTGAGTACCACAGAGACCATGGTCACCACACTGATGACTGCATTCAATTAAAGAAAGAGATAGAGTTCCTGATCCAACGAGGGCAGTTACATCATTACATAGATTAGGAGAATCAGAATCGAGCCCCACCACCTCAACAGTAGGCTCCTGCGCAGCACTAGCAACCCCTAGGGGAGATCAGAGTAATATAAGGGGGATTTAGAGGAGGCGGGGAGTCTAATTCAGCCAAAAAAGCTCACCTACGCAAAATCAGAGCTAGTGAGGCATTGGAGGTGTACACTGTATCCAAGGCGCCATGACTGAACTCAGATATCACCTTCTTAGATACAGACTTGGAAGGATACCAACACCCCCATGATGACCCACTGGTAGTAAGGGCTATTGTGGCTAATAAAACTGTTCATCGAGTTCTGATTGATAACAGAAGCTCAACAGATATCATATTTACTTCTGCATTTGACAAAATGAGCATAGGAAGGGAAAAGTTGGAGCTAGTGAATGTTCACTTGTTAGGCTTTGCAGGGGAAAGGGTGTTGCCTCTGGGCTCAATTCAGCTCGTGCTCACTGTGGGAGACCCCCTGTCAGGCTACCACTATAGTAAAGTTCCTAGTGGTTGATGCCTCTTCTGCGTACAACATGCTGCTTGGGAGACCTTCTCTCAATGCAATGAAGGCAATCCACTCGGCCTATCACTTGGTCATGAAATTCCCTATGAAGAATGGAGTTGGAGTGGTCCAAGGAGACCAGCGGGTGGTGAGGGAATGCTACTTGACTTCAATGAAGCAGAAAGAAGTTGAAAGTATCCAGTTAGATGAGCTTGACACGAGGGACGAACTGGGCACCAGGCCTACGCCATCGGAGGAGCTAGAGCCTGTTCAGCTTGATGAAGAGCCAGAACATCTCGTCTACATCGGGTCCAAACTAAGCAGGGAGGTTAATGACCTTCTCATCTCGTTCCTAAAGGAGAACATGGGGTGTACACTTGGAAGCAAGAAGACATGGAAGGTATTGACCCTCAGTTATCACTCATAAGTTAAGTGTGAACCCCACCTGCAAACCCGTCAAACAAAAATGAAGAAGCTTCGCCCCAGAACATCAAAAGTGATCAATGGGAGGTCAGCAAGCTTCTCCACACCAAAGCCATCAGGGAAGTAGACTACCCTACTTGGTTGGCCAATGTGGTTCTTGTCAAGAAAACCAATGGCAAATGGCGACTCTGTATAGACTTTACTGATCTCAACTGAGTGTGCCCCAAGGATAGTTTTCCTTTACCTCAGATCGACTTAATAGTGGATGCCAACGCAGGACATGAGCTCCTCAGCTTTATGGACGCTTTCTCAGGCTATAATCATATTAGGATGGATCCAACCGACCAGGAGAAGACCTCTTTCGTGACTGAGCAAGGGACTTACTACTACCAGGTTATGCCTTTGGGTTAAAGAACGTGGGAGCAACCTACCAGCGTCTGGTGAACCGAATGTTCCAAAGGCAAATTGGAACATCCATGGAGGTCTATATCGATGATATGCTGGTAAAATCACTGAAGGCAGAGCTTCACATTGCACATCTACCAGAATCATTTCAAGTCCTTAAGGAATACAAGATGAAGCTAAACCGCAAAATGTGCCTTTAGAGTATTTGCGGGAAAATTTCTGGGTTTTATAGTAAACAGTAGGGGAATAGAGGCTAACCCAAAAAGGTTAAGGCAGTCCTAGATATGCAGCCATCATCTAACGTAAGAGAGATCCAACACCTGACAGGAAGAATAGCTGCCTTGAGTCGTTTTGTGTCCTGATCAAGCGACAAGTGCCAACCTTTCTTTCAAATCCTAAAAAAGGCATTTCAGTGGGATGCCCGATGTGAAGAGGCATTTAGGGCTTTGAAAGTCTACCTAAGCTTCCCATCTGTACTGTCAAGCCCCTTAGAAGGTGGGGTGCTTACTCTATATCTAGTTATTTCAGATTTTTCGACCAGCGCAGCTCTAGTGAGGGAGCGAGACAAAGCTCAGCAGCTAGTCTACTACTGCAGTAGAGCTCTAAGGGGGGCATAGGAGAGATACCCAAAAATGGAGAAACTAGCTTTGGCCTGGTGACTACGGCCATGAGACTTAGACCATACTTCCAGGCGCACACCATCGAGGTACCAACAGAGCAGATGATGAAGCAAGTGTTACATAAACCGGAGTCCTCAAGAAGACTAGTAAAGTGGGCTGTAGAACTCAGTGAGTTTGATATTAGGTTCAAGCCAAGAACTGCCGTCAAAGGGCAGATTTTGGCAGACTTCATCGCAGAATTCACAACACCAAAACCCCTGGAGACCACACAGCTGGTACCTGACCTCCCCACATGGAAGCTTTTAGTAGATGGAGCCGCTAATGCTTAGGGAAGTAGGGCAGGCTTGATCCTGACCTCCCCGGATGGAGTAGACGTCAAATACTCACTCAGATTTGGGTTTAAGGCTTCAAACAACGAGGTTGAATACGAGGCTGTCATACCTGGACTCAACCTTGCTCACTCAATAGAGACGGATCAGTTGGAGATCTGCAGTGATTCTCAACTAGTAGTAAAACAGATAGAAGAGTCTTATGAGGCTAAAGGTGAGAAAATTATGCTTTACCTCAGGCAGGTGCAAGAACTGATCAGAAGTTTGTACAAGTCAAGATTAGACACATCCCAAGAGTTGAAAATTCACGAACAAACGCCTTGACGAGGTTGGCAACAGCTTCGCAAGAAAATTTGGACAGATTAATTCTGGTTGAGCACCTAGCTAAACCATCTGTATGCATTGAGGCTGAAGAAGTACTGCCTGTGGATACCTCACCGAGATGGATGGACCCTATCCTCGGATATCTCCAGAATAGAGCTTTGCCAGAAGATCCCAAAGAAGCTGCAAAGATAAGGTCTAGGTCGGCCAGATTTTTCTATTTTGCAGGGAAGTTTATAAAAGCGAGGTTTCTCGACACCTCTCCTTAAATGCGTGGGAAACGAATACGCCAATTACATACTTAGGAAAATCCATGAAGGAGTCTATGGTAACCACATCGGAGCTCGGGCTCTGGCAGGAAAAACACTACGATAGGGGTATTACTGGCCCACAATGCTCGTAGATGCTACTGATCTGGTCAGAAGATGCAAAGTTTGTGAATTGCATGTCAATATCCCTCATTATCCTCCAGAGCTCTTAACTTTAGTGGTGAGCCCCTGGCCTTTTCAACAATGGGAATTAGATATACTTGGGCCCCTCCTTTCCTACAGGTCTAGGGCAGTGTAAGTTCGCCATCATTGGGGTAGACTACTTTACCAAATGGGCAGAAGTAGAGCCTTTGGCCACGATTACAGAGCAGAAAGTCCAAAATTTCACGTGGAAGTCAATAATCTGCAGGTTTGGTATTCCCAGGGCAATTGTCTCCGATAATGGGAAACAGTTCGACAACTCGAAGTTCAAAAACTTCTTTGCTGAGCTAGGGATTAAGAATTACTTTTCAGCTTCAGCTCATCCTCAATCCAACGGACAAGCAGAGGTCATCGTTAGGACCATAAAAGCAGCCCTGAAATCCAAGTTAGAAGGTCTAAAGGGTAAATGGATGGAACACCTCCCAGAAGTGCTATGGGCTTACAGAACAACTGGCAGGTTGACAACTCAGAAAACACCGTTTGCTTTGGCTTTCGGAACCGAGGCAGTGGCGCCAGTTGAGATTGGACTTCCATCCCCCCGAATTGTATTCGCCAATGAAGGGGACAAAGGAGGACAGCTAGGTACTACGACAGGAAGATCAGGCGAAAGAGTTTTAAGGTGGGAGATCTAGTGCTCAAAAAATTCTTTTGGCAAGGAAAAACCCCACTCATGGGAAGTTGGGGCCAAATTGGGAAGGTCCATATATCATCTCAAAGGTAATCAGGCCTGAAAATTACGAGTTGCAAACCGAGGAAGGGAAAATCCTACCTCATTCTTGGAATGCAGAGCATCTTAAGAGATTTTTTTTGTAAGCTTCTTTTGTAATTTGATTGTTCTCAATAAAATTGCAAGTCTTTGTTTCTACCTGTGAAATCTCATAAAAACGAGCTTAGAAGCTCCCGATGAACTCCTCAATTCAAAAACACGAGCTCAAAAGCTCCCGATGAACTCCCCAATTCATAAAAACTAGCTTAGAAGCTCCTGATGAACTCCCCAGTTCATAAACACGAGCTCAAAAGCTCCTGATGGACTCCCCAGTTCATAAACACGAGCTCAAAAGCTTCTGATGAACTCCTCAATTCATAAAAATGAGCTTAGAAGCTCACGATGAACTCCTAAGTTCATAAAAATGAGCTCAAAAGCTCACGATGAACTCCTAAGTTCATAAAAATGAGTTCAAATAGCTCACAATGGACTCCTCAGTTCATAAAATCGAGCTCAGAAGCTCGCGATGAACACTTCGGTTCATATATCAAGCTCAATAACTCATGAAGAACTTTTCAGTTCTTAGAACAAGCTCAGAAGCTCATAATAAACTCTGTGGTTCATGGAACAAGCTCAACAACTCGCAATGAACACTCCAGTTCACAAATGAGCTATTCAACTCATGAGGATGAGCTCTCCAGATCATACCTAAATGAAGAGCTCTTCCCGATATGGTATTAAGATTGGTTTTTTAGATCTTAGACATACGACAGGATCTTCCGGTAGTTGGGCAAGCACACTAAAGAGACAGACAATCACTAACAGCAGCATCACCATTACAGAAATCGTTCATACAAGGCCAACATCCTAAAGAGCTCGGATAGATTCCAAGTCCACAATTGAACTCGACAGCCTTAATTTCAATAAAGGAATAACTATGCTAGGCACCCCCAAGCCTTCAAGAATGGACCACTTCGAGCTCCATGCTTCTCAGTTTACCATGAGCTGAGCTCGGCTGCATAGACCTACAGAAACCCCCCCCCCCCCCCCTATAAAGCCAGCATAAAATGCAAGGAACAACTTGCGATAAGTTTCAACATCAAACCACTTATTCTCATCGTTACATCCAACAAACTCAAGTAGGGAACCCCCAAAGCATTTTTGCTTTAAGAAGAGCTCAATACTCCTTAAAGCAAGGGGATAAGGGAAAAATAAAGTAAAAACGCACAGTTGGAGATGAAAATTCAAAGGCAAAATCTCATATGGGTCAGTATATTATAACTGCAGTTCAAAAAGCTGAGAGTCAGTTGTACATCTCAAAACTGGAGAAGTTACATTTTCAAAGTGAGCTCAGAGTTGTAAGTTTTAAAAACTAGAGAAGTTACATTTTTAGAATGAGTTCAGAGTTACAAATTTCCTGTCATATTTAAAAATATAATCCTAAGTTTCTGAATGTGGAGTTAGGGAAGGGCTTTGTAGTTCAGAAGTTGAAGTTTCGGCAGTAGGAGTAGGGTGAAAGCCTAGAGGCTCGGCAGAAGAAGTAGCTGGGAAATCTGAAATCTCTGCGAGAGAAGGAGCTAGAACCTCAGTAGTCGGTGTCCCTATAGGCCCTGGAGCAGATAGGGAAAGAGGAATCTCATGAGTTGTCAAAGCAGGGATCTCGACCTCTGCTGATGGTGAGTTCAAGGCCAGCGCTTTGGAGACGAGGTCGGTTGAGAAAGAAGCAACCTCAGGAGCAGCAGGGGGGACATTATTGGCCTCAGAGTTAGCCGCCTTGTCCTCAGTAGGGGGATCAAAGTTGAAATCTAGTCCAAGGTAAATCTCTTTAGCTCTGTCTTGAAAAGCGAGCCAACCAAAAACCTATTGAGTTATGACATCATCAGCCAATTTGGCAATCAAGCAATCTTTCTCCTTGACAGCTGCCCTCTCCACCTCAAGCTCGTCCCGGAGGACTTCACTTGCCTCAGCAATAATGTCATATTCTCTTTTCATAGTTTGGAAAGAACTTAAAGCTTCGAGAGACTCCCAGCTGGCTTTAAGCCAGTTGTCTGTTTTTTGCTTGAGCTCCCCTGAGGTCTTCCTTAGCTCCTCCTTTGTTTTCTTAAGTTCTTCTTGGTAGCTCTTTCCCTCGCTCGCAATCTTTTCCTTCTCATTTTCCAAACTCCTATTTAAGGAGGTTTACTTCTCCACTTACTCCTACAAGTCCTGCACTTGGGTTCTAAGGTCACTGTTCTTAAAGGACAATTCGATAACCTTGAGTTCAAAGGCCTTGGAAGCTTTAACTGAACTCTCCATGGCTCGAATCCTCTTCAGCAACCCGCTGACATGGAGGGCCATCTGAGAGTAAGCCCAATCCAAATAAGGTCAGATTAGAATGGACAAAATGAACAAAAAATACACACAAATCGAAAAACTTACGGAGATAACAGCAAAGAGGGCAGTGGATATAGAATTCTCGAGAGGCATAGTGGAGGCTCGTTGGATGTTCGATTCGGGGAGAATGGAGGAAATGGCCTCTGCAGCTCTTTTCACATTGTCAATCAAAGAACTCGAACTTGCTTCAACACTCTCCCCTTTTTCATTCCTACATATTGCGGGAGCTCTTTAAGAAGGCCCCGCAGTTGGGCAAAAAGGAATGGATCCTGGCAGAATGTGAGAAACCGTCTCCAAAGTTCTCTCAACCTCAGCTGAAGAGGGAGAGGTTGGGATCAAGCTTGGTTCAGGAACCTTACCAGAAGGGGGCAACCCAGTCTTCTGAGGAAAAGAACTCCATGCAACCTTTGGGGAGCCAGAGGAGGATTGGGGCCCCATTTGAGTTGATTGAGGAGAAGTAGAAGACGTCTCTAGTCTTGGTACTTTGACTAGGGAAGTTGGATTGCTCCCTAGGCTAGCCTCAACCTTGCGTTTGTTTCCACCCCGAGTCTTCCTTATCAAAGAAAATTTGTCAGAGCGATCCTTCGCAAGTAGGCTCCATTGACGAAGGACCTGAAAACCCGAGGAAGAACCGATAAAAAAGAAAAGAAAAAGGAAAGAGAAGAGAAAAAGAGCAAGGGCCAAGATGGAAGGAACAGTACCTGCCAGCTCCTTGGCGTTAATGGTACAAAGAGGGGAGGGGTTCTCTACCTTCACTTTAGGAGAACTAAACCCAAACCTTACAAGGACTTGAGGCCTGATGAGCTTTGAGTATCTTTTCGAATTACAATTCACCAAGTTCCTTAGGACTTGCTCATCCGCAACACTGAGTTCCGGCCAGATGCCTGAGAAATGAAACCAATTGAACAAGGTCAGCCTGAAGGGACACTAAAACTTATTCTAAGTTGCTTAAGAAAAGGCTCACCCATGTTATCAGGGGCATACCAGCCCCGAGGGACGGGAAGAGTGTCCGTCACGTCGGCAGGATTGAACTCTCATTCTCTCTCCCACATGAAAAAGAATAGTTTTTTCCAACCTTTGTGGAAGCTCAGAAGATCAGAGATAAGGACCTTGGTTTTCACTCGTTTAGAGATGTATAAAAAATCGTCAGTAGGGAGGTATTTGACATTGAAAAATTTCATGAGCAAAGACACAGTAGGGACACCCAGATTGTGTTTTTTAAAGAAAATAAGAAGACCAACCAGCACACCCCAAAAGTTAGGAGAAAACTAGGCAGGGCAGACATTGAAATGTTGAAAGCGGAGCCATTCTCAAAGGCGGCCAAGAAGAAACATACTTTTTTAGGGATGGAAGAGTTATATAAGGTGTACATATCCGGGCTCCAAAACTGGAGACCTTGAGGAAACCCAAAACGGGCAGCCTGGACCTTCAAATAAGAAGGAATGATGTCACTAGCCCCCACGAGCTCGGAGGCCCTGGGGGTAGCACCTCCACCCTCAGCATTGCCGGAGACCCCTACACCACTTACTTTGGTTTTACCTTTGCCGGGAGTTTTCAAGGCAGGATGAGACTCAATGCCTCCCTCAACAGAGATAGAGTCCACTCCGGGGAAGTCATCAATTTCCTGCCCCACATCCCCTAGATCAGAATCCTCCTCAGCGGACTTATCTTTCATTAGAGAAATGGACGATTCAGTGGCTTCAGAGGAAGCAGACATAGTTGGACGAGAATAAGGAAGCTTAAAGGACCTGTAAAGTGGGGGAACCTCGGAGAAACACTCTTTGAGAGTCAAAGGAGCGACAAAACACCAACCAATGGCGAAAATCCTAGCTGTAGATTAAGGGTCCAGAAAGAGAGGGAGGCGAGATAAGGGAATGCTTCGACTCCTAGAATAGCAAAATCGAAAAGTCCAAAATGAAAGAACCACCTCAGACTTGAGGGATCCAGAGCAAGGATCGAGGAAAGAGATGAAGGACGTACCTAACCGAGAATTGGCGATGGATTAGAGCTCGAGGATGGGATTCGAAACCAAATCACGTAGAGCCTCCAAGTCAAATTGGGGAAAACCGTCTCTCCGAGAAAACCCTAAAGTCAGCGGCAGAATGGAGAAGATGAAGTCGCAAGAGAATAAAGAAGTAAAAGAGGATTTGAAGGGTGAGGAATGAACCGATGATCCAGGAGCATTTAAAGTTAACGGTACCATGGGCTTCGAAGCGGGCAATGTGCGCAAGGAACGAGGAGGGAAATGATTACTAACAACTGCCAAAAAAAAATTATATATTTTATCCCGCGCAAACTTCAAGG
The DNA here is from genome assembly GCA_963454935.2 of Ilex paraguariensis. Lineage (NCBI taxonomy): Eukaryota > Viridiplantae > Streptophyta > Magnoliopsida > Aquifoliales > Aquifoliaceae > Ilex > Ilex paraguariensis. The sequence goes on along the minus strand of CAUOFW020003533.1, from coordinate 23,167 downwards.
TCGCTGATTGGGAAACCACTCTGCTACATCTTAAGCTCAGCCTTTGCCCAAGCCAGCTTGACCAAGAGCTGGGGGCAACTAATGATACTTAGAGTAATTTTCAAGTATGAGCTCGGGAACGGAGGTCGGACCCACAGAGCTCGTAAAACCAAAGTTAGAGTTCAGCCCAATCGAAGCAGTAGTGGAAGTAATAAAGAGATAGCTATTTGTCAACAGGAACCCTAGAGGCAGCAAAGAGTCATAACCAAAGCTTAAAACTCTCATCCAAGAAAGATCTCCATCGAAGATCATGGGGGATTCCTCGGATAAATGGCGAAGATCTCGGTGCAGATCCCATAGAATTAGGAACAACCCTATAAATACTAGGTAACGCCCCCAATAGTGGGGCGGAACCCTAATGTTATAACTTTCATTATGTAAATCCTTTGGTATGGTGATTAATGAAGGAATGAGCAAGAATCTCCATTGAAAGAGTGGATTAGCCAAACTCCCGAGCTGATGAATCACTATAGTTCCTCTATGTTAATTCCCCAATTCCCAACAGTTCTCAGGATTGTTCCCTCAAGTCTAGTAGCTCAGATTCCGATGATTCGAATATTGTTTCTTTCATTTACTCGTTATCACAAAATTGCATCACGTTGAAATACACCATCATATATAAATATATATATATATATATTTATTATATACCCATATATATATACACACACAGTATATATATATATATACTGTTTTCCTTGTTTCCAAAATTTTCAAAGAAAACTCTGAAAATAAACTACACTTGTTTTTTGTTTCTTTGACTCAAATCTCATTTTTTTTTTCCAAAATTTAGAGAACAAAAATGCTAAACAAACAAGTTTTTGGTATTTTTAAAAATTTGAGAACAAAACTGTCTCCGAGATGATAACCAAACATGACCCATATTCCCCAAAAACAAGAAAAAATGATGAGACTTTATGAACAAGAATTTCAGTCGGTTAGTTCACGTGAAACTCCTATGGCAGGACCTTGCAACAATATTGAGATGTTTTCATTTTTGAGTTTAAAGCATACCGAGTGCTAAAACTTGTCTATAGGAAAGACCGAAGAATTCGACTAGATGCGAAAGAGTGAGATACATCAGCGGATCCAAAGGCGGAGCCAGTCTCATGAACGGAGTGATACGAAAATTTCAAGGATGCACTTGCTTTGTTTCCCACAAATGGTGTCAAATTGCACAGGTAAAAATTCGTCAATCGTTGAAATATCTCAAGGAGCGCCCCTAGTCTTCGAGTGTGATCCAATTCATGAGCTGCAAGAAAAAAAGAGGTTAAAGGGACCCCCAGCGTTGAGATAGGAGAAGCCCCTCCGATGCCTAAGTCACTACCACGATCCATAACTGAAGTAGAAGAGTGTATAAACTCGAAAAATAATATAAGTGTATGTGTGTGTGTGAAGTATAGAGCCAAGGTGCTCATACTGAAAACCTCTCTTTCTTGGGTCTTCACCCATATATATAGAGAAAATTCTAGAGTCATTTATCATCTTGTACTATGTAGTCGTTAATGTAAGAAAATAGGCATGGACTAGCTTGCAAAAATACTCATTACGGCCCATGTATTTATTGTAGTAGGTCCTACTTGTGATATTTGTTAAGTTATTTATACTTCTTCCTTAGGGTGGGGCTGGTGAACCTACTTGAGAAATAATGTTCCGTCATAGATCCTCTAAAGTTTATTACTTTATTATTTAAATCCCCTGACATTTAAAATATTACACATACATCTCCCGAAATTTGTATGTGCATAAAACTTAGATCTTTACCATCAATATCCGTTAATAAATTTCACCCAAATCCCTTAAAATTTAGATGCGTGTAATATTTAGATTCCTCAAATTTAAAATGTTATACTTAGATAAAAAAATATTTTAATCAAAAATAAAATATTAAATATTTTAAATTTTACAACCAAAATTTTTGTTATATTATGTCATTTATTGATATAAAATTAAAAATAAAAATTTAATTTTTTCTTAAAAAAATAATAATTAATATACAATTATACTATTTAAATAATCAAACTGCCACAATTAAAGATAAAAGATATTGTGTTCATTTGATCCGTTGTTTATTTTTTTTTATTTTTTTTCTAATAGATAGTATAATTGTATACTAATTATAATTTTTTTTTAAAAAAAATAGAATTTATTTTTGATTTTATTTTCATAAATAAAATAATAGAACATGAATTTTGGTTATAAAATTTAAAATATTTGATAGTCTATCTTTGATTAGATTATTTTTAATTTAAGTATAAAATTTTAAACTTAAGAGGTCTAAATATAATATTTTAAAGTTGAGGGGTTTAAATATTACACACTTATAAATTTTAGAGGGTCTGAGTATAATTTACTAATGGACATTGATGGCATAGTCTAAGTGTTACACGCGTGCAAATTTTAGAGAATTTGTGTGTAATATTTTAAATATAATTGAATCTAAGTAATTAAATTATAAACATCAAGAGAACCGGGTGTAATTCCGTCTAAAACATGAAATACATAGAAACTGACTTGAGTGTTAATGAGTCTTAGACCTGTACTACATATGTCCGCTTAAGAAGAGGCAGTTTTCTCAAGTTTGCACTATCATACTAAGAGAATCGCAGTTTACACTCTGAAGGATTTTAAAAAAAATATTTTATATTTTAAAGATTAAATTTTTTATATTGTTTTCTCAATGAAAATATGGTCATTCTGTTAAATTTTATTATTTTTTTCGTCAGTGTCAATAAGGTAATTTTTGACAAAAAAAATTATGAAAGTTAACAGAATGGTCGCATTATAACATTTTTAATACATTAAAAGTGTAATGTGATAAATTTTATCTTTGAAAGTACAAAGTAAGAATTTTTAAATCTTTTAAGGTATAAAATAAAATTCACCCCAGCATATAATGGAGAAGAAGCAGTAAAACTTTGTGCTCAAAGTTAAGCACCAACGGCCTGTTTGGTATATTTTTTGAGAGGGATTTGGATTGGATTGTCCAAATTCGGGTTTGACCCAAAGATGGAATTTAAAGATGGGATTCAACATTTAATACTGTTCATATTCATGTTTAGTATGCGCAGGGATATATGACTATTATGATAATATATTTGTATATAAATGACTATTGTGCTCCTTAACTAATTTGTATATATGAGGTATATAAAATATATAGGTGTATAAATGTCATTTACATGTTAAACCCCCAAACTCATAAATAAAACTCAACCCCCTTGGGCTTCATGAAATCCAAGTATGTGGGTTTCATGACCGGAGTATGACCGGACCGAGTTTGAAATCCTATCCATACTTCATGGTTGTCAAACATGAATTTAAGGTGATTTACTCCCCGATCCACGTTCCCAAAACAACCCCCCCCCCCCCCCACCCCCAAAACCCACGTACCAAATACCCCCAAATGATGAATCACAATCTTGTTCATCATATGTTGAGTGTGAGTGAGTGAGACCCTTAAATATAAAAACTCACATTGTCTAGGCGTAAAAATTGGTGAAAGTGTTGGTCTGTGTAGAATTGTTCGTGTAGAAATGATCAATGTGCCAGAGAACATAATCTTTAGCCAAGCCTTCTCACCAATTGTTCTCAATCACCTCCTTGCGCTTTAAATTAAAATACTGACCATGGAGGGTTTTTACGGTACTAGAGATATCTTAGACTGTCTGGAAACCTAACAATTTCTAATAATTATTCAAGTGATCCCGAATAAGATAATTATACTTTGACCCCCTAAACAATGAATCTAATTTCACTTTGCCCCTTAAACTATCGATTTTTTCACATCTTCGTTGCAACTACTTGAATTCTTTCACTGTGCCCCAATAACAAATGTTCTCTGTTTTTTGGACAAAAATTAGCAATGTCTCAGAGTAAAATGAAAAAATGCATAATTGAGGGGGAAAATGAAACAATTTTTCGTTAAATTTGTAATGTACGCTAAAACTTGGGGCAATGTAAAATCAATCACATAATTGAGTGAACAATATGAAAAATATGTAGTCCAAGGGACAACGTGAAAAAATATCATATTTAAGAGGATTAAAACGCCACTAGAAGCCTTTCTTTAGTTGTATTAATTTTTGTGTTTATGTTGTGGTAAGTTAGTGTATGTATGTATTAGCGCCTTAAATTGATACTAAAATAGTAAGGATGACAACTACTTTGAGAAGATACACCGCAGAATGAACACAAAAATAATGATAAAATTCACCACTTGACAAGACTTTCAAATTTGCTGGCAATTTCCTTTCTTAGTTATTTACTTGGAGACCCATCTTTCTTTCAAGAATTGTTAGTGGTGAATGCGTGCAATTTATAAGATTCACAATATTTATCGTTCTCATTCTCCTGCTATTTTTTTTCCTCCATCTCACACTCTATTATTATAAACATTAGATAAAAAATTATAAAAAGTAACAAGGTAGTAAAAATGAAAACATTTAATAATAATTTGTTTTCCTCCTGCCCTTATTGTTTTTTAAACCCAAATATTAATACTATATTCATACTCATATCAAATCAAAAGAGACTCAAACATTCACTCAAATAACTAATAGTTATATTTCATTCTCCTTTAAAGATCTAATGATTATGTTTCATCCTCCTTTAAATTTGAATTTATTCTCATTTAAACTAGAAAACCCCTATATGCACAGAAATCTATCTCCCTCGCCATCATCATTTTTAATCCTCATATTACTGAAAAATTATCTATTAATTAATTAAACTAATATTTGTTAAATGTGAAAAAGGCAAAAAGGATAAGTAAAATTTCAAATTTAAAATAGTTTTAAAAAAATAGTGGGACTAGTTACAAAAAGATGGGTGAAATAATTAATTAAGCCAAATTGAATAATTTGATTGAAAGATATTAATAAATATTTCAAAAATTTAGAAATTAAACATTCGGGAAGGAAAATTTTCTCAAGCCCTTTCACACAAAAAATATTTGTTATATATATATGGATAAAAAGATAAAGGTTTCGAGTTTGATACTTTCCACCTCCTAAGGGCTAGCCACTATTGTTCTTTGGGGGACATGTCCTTAAACAAATTCAAGTTACGGTGACATATCTCAGAGTTCGGGAGAGTAGTCCGAAAAAGCCTAAACTCCCTGTAATTAAAAAAAAGATTTAGTTTTGAATCAAATAATTTTTTTTTAGTCAAATTTGAATAAAATTTTAAGTTAGGGTTGGAGATGCTTTCCTTGAATTTATGAATGACAGAGAACAAGCTTATATGAATCGCATATGACATTTTTAATACCAAATATATCTATATCTATACTAATGAATGTCAGCATTTGTGAAAAAAATTTAATTTCTTATTTTCACCCTAATTATTATGATAAAGTCAATTATATTCACTAATATATATACTTTTATCTAATTTTTATTTTGGAAGAATTATACTCAAACACCCTGAGGTTTGTCACTTTATCACTTAGATCCCTTTACATTTAAAATATTACACACATACCCCTGAGATTTGTACGCGCGTAACACTTAAACCCCTATCGTCAATGTCCGTTAGTAAATTATAGTCAAACCTCTTAAAATTTGTAGGAGTGTAATATTTAGACTCTCAAGTTTAAAATTTTACACTTAAACCAAAAATACTCTAATCACAGATAGAATATCAAATACTAGTCATTTTTCGTACCTAAAGACACTATGTAAAAAACAAAAAAAAAATAGCAAGTAGTTGTCCAAATTTAAAAAAACTAATCAAAAAACATTCATACCAATTTTTCTTTTAAAATGACTTGCCCTCATATTATTGGAACTGTCATAAAAATGAACAAAAAACTCTCCAAAGCAACATCACATATACAATTACATCAACGAAAACAATATATATATATATTAACAGAACCAAATCAATTTCACAATCTTTAAGCAATAAATAAAATCAATAAAATCTTTCTGATCTATAAGAATCATGTATTCGTCGTCATTACCATCATTCAATTCAATAACAGAACATAATTACAAACTCAATCTATCCATGTAATAAATATCTCAAACAAAAATTGTTCACAAATGCAACCATCTATATGATAAAAATAAATTTTACTATTTGAAATTCCACCAGCTTCGAAAATGATGAAATCTGATGATACCCATGGAGAATTCTAGCAAAGTATGAGCTCAGGAAGTAAGGTCAGACAAGGAGCTCAAATCAGCTATCTAGAGCATAGTGGTCTAGCCCTTGAGCTCACCTCAGAGGAAATAACGAGGAAAACGAGAAAGAAACAGTTGGATAGCGAAGGGTATCCCAGAAATAATAAAAGGCTGTAATCAAGGTTCAAAACTCTCAACTAACCAAGATCCTCTCCTAAAATCAAGGAGAATACTATGAGAGGAAGGCAAAGATCTTGTTACATATCCCATGAAGTTAGGAATTAGGGCTATAAATATTGTATAGAGCCTCCATGGTGAGGCAAGAAACCCTAGTTGTAACGAAATCACTCTGTAAATCATACTGAGCATTAATATAGGTCTAAGAAGCACAAGACTTCCTTGAAGAGTGGATTAGCCGAGCTCTCGAGTTGGTAAACCACAATAATTTCATTGTGCAAATCACCCTAATTCCCCAAGAAACTTGCCATAATCTTCACGAGCCTAGTAGCTCAGATCCAGATTCACCTACACAACTTGCATATTATGTTCAACCATTGTTTCAACACCATTAGTTTGGCGGCGTCTGTGGAAACAATTGTTCCTGTTACAAATATATTGATCTTTTAGTAACTGATGGTCTCAACTCTCAACATGAGCAGAAGCCAAGTGAATCCCCCACGGATGCAGGACCAATAGGAAGCTACTAACGACAAACAACACTAGAATATCCAAGATTTCTACCCCGCCGTTGAGGCTAACCCTCCCATGGGGGATCCCCCCACAAACAACGAATTGGAGGCCCTTCGCCTGGTCAACTAGCGTTTACTCCAACAGAACGAGGAGCTCTTGAAACTACTACAAGACCCTCAACCGACACGACCGACCCAAGGAGGTCCTCTACAAGGGGAACATGAACACTTAAACCCCCTCAAGAAGTTAACGAAGGAGGAGAGAATAGCTAGACCCCCCCCCCCCCCGCCGCCTCCTAGGAATGATGACAATGAAGAAGTGCAGAGTCAAAACAATGAGAATGAGAAAAACAATTTTTGCCTTGCCTAGCAAGAAAGAAGAGAGCAATACTGGGAGCAGCGCTTCAGGGACATCCAACAGGAGCTCAGTCACATGAAGGAAACCGTAAGAGGTAAAACTCTCATAACAATGGACACCTTAGTGCAACAGATCGAGTCCCCATTCACCGTTGGAGTATTGCATTTTTCCCTCCCTCCAAAATTCAGAATGCCCCAGGTGGAGGCCTTTGATGGGACCAAAGATCCTATGAATCACCTCAATACCTACAAGAACTAGATAGAGTTGCATGAATACCAAGACCCTGTGCGATGCCGAGCCTTCGCCGTCACGTTGAAGGGCTCAGCCTTTGCATGGTTCAACAGACTCCCTCAGCGTCAATCTCTTCCTTCAAGGAGCTCTCCATATCCTTCGTGTCCTATTTTATAGGGATTCGAACCTACAGAAAGTCGAGTTATCACCTATTAAGTGTGAAGCAGGGACCCAATGAAAATTTGTGATCGTATGTCCAAAGGTTCAACTCAGAATCTTTGGAGGTGGACGTTCTGGATGAGAAATTCGCTATAACTGCCTTCATTGCTGGTCTAGGAGTGCAGTCAAAGGACTTGATGTTTTCCATATCAAAACACACACAAGCAAGCATAGCAGAGGTGCTAGCCAAGATGAAGAAATACATTAATGCTGAGGAAACCCTCCTTTCTAAGGTAGGGAGCTCATCATCACAAAAGAAGAAAAGGAAAGACGAGAAAAGGAGGGACTGAAGTCCCAGAAGAAAAAGGGAAAGAAGCAGGTCTCCAAGAAGAGACCGAGAACGATCCCCCAAGAGAAGGGGAATTATTAGGGATCACTTGGGCCATCCACAACTAAAATTATAGTCGAGGTATGCACCTCGACAATTCACTCCTCTCACCGCCATGGTGTCCCAGATCCCGTATGAAGTACAAAATAAGAAGTTTCTAAGGTGGCCACCTCGAATGAAGACGGATCCAACAAAGAGAGATCCCACAAAGTACTATGAATACCACCGAGATCATTGCCACCACACTAATGACTGCATCCAACTGAAGAAGGAGATCGAATTCCTGATCCAACGAAGGCTGTTGCACCGTTTCGTTGCCTAAGATAATCAAAATCGAGCTCCACAACCTCTGGCACCTCAGCAGCAAGCTCCTGTGTAGCATCAACAACCTATGGGGAAAATTAGAGTGATATCTAGGGGATTTGCAGGAGGTAGGGAGTCTAACTCAACCAGGAAAGCTCACTTGCGCAGAATCAGAATAGAGGAAGTACTAGAAGTACATATTGTGTCCAAAACTCCGCGGTTGGACATAGTTATCACTGTCTCAGACTTAGATTTGGAAGGCTGCCAGCATCCCCACGATAACCCCTTTGTGGTAAGAGTCGTGGTTACCAACAGAACTGTCCATCAGGTCTTGGTGGACTATGGCATCTCTGTCGATATCATTTTTGCGTCTGCATTCAAAAAAATGGACGTAGGTAGAGAAACACTTGAGCTAGTGAGTGCTCATTTGTTGGAGTTCTCGGGTGAAAGTGTGTTACCCCTGGGATCAATCCAACTCGTGCTCACCCTAGGTGACCCTCTCTGTCAGGCTACCACTACTATAAAGTTTCTTGTGGTTGATGCACCTTATGCATACAACATTCTACTTGGAAGGCCTTTCTTCAACTCCATAAAGGCTATTCCATCTACCTACCACCTTGTTGTGAAGTTTCCTACAGAAAACGGAATTAAAATTGTCCGAGGAGACCAACGAATAGCATGAGAATACTACATGGCATCTGTGAAAAAGAAGAAAGTTGAGAATATCCAGTTAGACAAGCTTGACATGAGAGATAAGCTGGATATCAGACCAATGCCATCGAATGAACTAGAGCCAATTCAGCTCGACGAGGAACCAGAACATCTAGTTTATGTGGGATCTAAGTTAAGCAGAGAAATCAAAGATCTCCTAATCCAATTCCTGAAAAGAAATATGGAGGTGTTCGCTTGGAAGCAAGAAGACATAGAGGGAATTAACCCTTCGGTCATCACACACAAGATCAGTGTGAATCCTACTTGCAAACCTGTTAAATAGAAGCGAAGAAATTTTGCTCCATAGCGCCAAAAGGCAATCAATGAGGAGGTTAGTAAACTTCTTTATGCCAAAGCTATAAGAGAAGTAGACTATCCCTCCTGATTAGCAAATGTGGTTCTCGTTAAGAAAACCAATGGCAAATGGCGTCTCTACATTAACTTCACTTACCTCAACCGTGCCTACCCCAAAGACAACTTTCTTTTACCTCGGATAGATTTAATTGTGGATGCCACCGCCGGACATGAGCTCCTCAACTTTATGGAAGCCTTCTTCGGATCTAATCAGATTAGAATGGATTCCAGTGACCAAGAGAAGACCTCCTTTGTGACTGAGCAAGGGACATACTGTTACTAGGTCATGTCTTTCGGACTGAAGAATGCTGAAGCCACTTACCAGTACTTGGTAAACCGAATGTTCTAGAAACAAATTGGAACATCCATGGAGGTCTGTATCGATGACATGCTGATAAAGTCATTGAAGGCAGAGCTCTATATCAGACATTTGGCAGAGTCGTTTAAGGTCTTTAAGGAGTACAAGATGAAACTTAATCCCGCTAAATGTGCCTTTGGAGTATTTACGGGAAAATATTTAGGCTTCATTGTCAACAACAGAGGAATTGAAGCTAACCCAGAAAAAGTAAAGCCAGTAATAGATATGCAACCACCTACAAACAAAAGAGAGATCCAACGTTTAACAGGAAAAATAGCTGCCTTGAATCATTTTGTGTCTATGTCAAGCGATAAGTGTCAACCCTTCTTTCAAGTCTTAAAGAAGGCATTCCAATGGGATACCCAGTGTGGGGAAGCATTCAAAGCCTTGAAGAATTATCTGAGCTTACCCCCTATTCTAGTGAGTCCTTTGGAAGAAGAAGTACTCACTCTCTACCTTGTTGTCTTAGATTTCTCGACCAGCGCAGCTTTAGTAAGAGAGCGGGACAGAGCTCAGCAACCAATCTATTACTGTAGCAGAGCTCTAAGGGGGGCAGAGGAGAGATATCCAAAGATGGAGAAGATTTTCTTAGCCTTGGTGACAACCGCAAGAAGAATTAAGCCATACTTCTAGGCTCACACTATTGATGATCCAACAAATCACCTAATGAGGCAAGTACTACATAAAATAGAATCTTCAGGGAGGTTGGTTAAATGGGTCACAAAGCTCAGTGAGTTCGATATCAGGTACAAACTAAGAACCGCAATCAAAGGGCAGATTATGACAGTTTTCATCACAGAATTTACAACAGAAGCACCTATAGAAACAACACAACTAATACCCGACCTCCCTACGTGGAAGCTCTCGGTAGATGGTGCTGCTAACGCCCAAGGGAGTGGCGCTGGCATAATTCTGACTTTCCCGGACTGGGTAGATGTCAAGTACGCCCTTAGGTTTGGGTTTAAAGCTTCAAACAATGAAGCAGAGTATGAAGCAATGATTGCTAGGCTCAATCTAGTTCACTCAGTAGAGGCATAGCAGCTCCAAATGTGTAGTGATTCCTAGCTTGTGGTGAAACAAATAGAAGAGTCTTATAACGCCAAAGGTGAAAAATGATCTTATACCTCAGAAAGGTGCAGGAATTGATCAAGAAATTTGTATATGTCAAAATCAAGCATGTTCCCATAATTGAAAATGCATGAGCAGATGCTTTGGCAAGGCTAGCAATAGCCTCACAGGAAAACTTAGATAGGTTAGTACCAGTAGAACACCTAACAGAATTGTCTGTGAGCGTGGAGAATGAAGAAGTACTTCTTGTATTGGACTCGCTGAGCTGGATGGATCCCATCAAGGGATATCTTTAGAATGGAACCCTGCCAGAAGACCGCAAAGAGGCTGCAAAGCTAAGAATCAGGTCATCTAGATTCTCTATCTTGCAAGGTAATCTGTACAAACGAGGTTTTTCAACACCGCTTCTTAAATGCATAAGAGATGACGATGCTAATTATATACTCCGAGAAATCCATGAGGGAGTTTGTGGTAATCACATCGGAGCTTGGGCTCTGGTGGAAAAAACATTGAGGCAAGGGTACTACCAGCCCACAATGCTCAAGGACACCACTGATCTGGCCAAAAAATGTAAGGTCTGTCAGGTACACGCTAATATCCCCCATTGTCCACCAAAGCTCCTAACCTCGGTGGTGAGCCCTTGGCCTTTCCAGCAATGGAGTCTGAATATACTTGGACCCCTTCCCACCAGTATAGGACAATTCAAGTCTGTCATCGTTGGGGTAGATTACTTCACTAAATGGACAGGAGTTAAACCATTGGCAACAATCACTGAACAGAAGGTTCAGAACTTCGCATGGAAGTCAATAATTTGTAGGTTTGAGATCCCTAGAGCTGTTTTCTTTGACAATAGAAAGCAATTGGACAACCCCAAGTTCAAAAATTTTGTATTGAGCTAGGGATAAAGAACTACTTTTTAGCTCCGGCCCATCCCCAGCCCAACGGACAAGCAAATGTTACCATCAGAACCATAAAGGCAGCCTTGAAGACTAAGCTGGAAGCTCTGAAAGGCAGATGGGTGGAGCACATCCCAGAAATATTGTGGGCTCATAGGACTATAGCTAGGTCAGCAACTCAGGAAACACCATTTGCTTTGGCATTCGGAACCGATGTAGTAACACATATAGAAGTTGGAATCCCATCTCCTAGGGCTGAATTCACAAAGCCGGAGCACAACGATGAATCACTACTATTGAATCTCGATCTCTTGGATGAAAAGAGAGATAAAGCTCTACATTATATAGAGAATTACCAGAGAAAAACAGCAAGATACTACGACAGAAGGGTAAAACATAGAAGTTTTAAAGTCGGGGATCTGATACTTAGAAAGCTCCTACTTACAAGAAATGACTCCTCTCATGGAAAATTGGGTCCTAATTAGGAAGACCCTTACATCATATCAAGGTAGTCAGACCCAAGAATTATGAGTTACAAACAGAAGAGGAAAAAATTCTACCTCACTCTTGGAATGCAGAACATCTCAAAAGGTTTTTTCAATAAGTTTCTTCGGTAATAAAATCACTCTCAATAAAATAGCAAGTTTGGACTCATCGCTGCGTGATTCCATGAAGTAGCTAAAAAGCTAACGATGAGCTCTTCAGCTCATAAATAAACGATGAGTTATTCAACTCATAAATAAACAATAAGCTCTTCAACTCATAATCAAACAATGAGCTCATCAGCTCATAGAAGAACAATGAGTTCTTCAGCTTGTAAACAATTAGCCCCTCAGCTTGCAAATAAAAGATGAGCTCTTTGGCTCATAAGCATGCGATAAAGTCTGCAAAGTCCAAAATGAAACCACAAGCATAGCAGTTGACAAATGAAAACCCAGCAATTAAGAAAAACAAGGAAAAAGGTTTCTATTCATCACAATGAGGAGTACAAAAGGAAAGAAGAACAAGGAAAACTCCTAATCCCCTCTAAGTCGCCTCTTTAGCTCAGTTACCTCCTTTCAAGCATGCATTCTCCTTCTACAGCTCGTATCTTTCCTTCTCCATCTCCGAAAGCATATTGAGAAGTTTACTCCCAACAGAGGAAAGAAAAACCGCACCAAAGGAAGAATTAGATGATGAAGATGAGCCACTAGACCCATTCCTCTTGCATTTTATTGAAGATGTTCCAATGTCTTTGTCTTCATCTATCTCGGGAAGAGAGGAGCCAGGAGAGTCTGGGAAGGAGGCAAACTCCAGAGCGGTTGCTGTAGCATTGAATAGAAAAAGTTTTTCGGTTGTTACCAGTTCTGGAAAAGGCATAGGTTCAGCATGAATCACCTGCTCAATGTTCATCATCTCTATCAGATCTAGATCAGGCACACCTACATAACAAAGGCACGGGTAGAACCAGTCATCGTAGAATTTGCCCAAGAAGGCTCCCAATACACCTACCTATATGAGAGAAACAGCGAGGAACCCTATTTTCTGAGTAGCGTTGCTCGATAGATCTCCAGGAGTCTCCAAAGACAAAGAAAAAATGTTGGGACCACCCTTCAGAAAAGGAGGGAAGGTCAAAGACTAGAAGGCGCTCGCGAAAGCGCCTTCATCGGAAACAGCTGATGTAGGGGACCTCATCATCCTCAAGCTCATAAAAATAAAGAAACTTAGCAATAGTAGGGAACTCTTTGCCCTGTAAGCGCTAGAAAAGAAGGAAGCTAATCATGGCGGCCCATCCTCTGGGAGAAAAATAAGAAGGGCACAAATCGTATTAAGCTAGGATCCACCCAATGGAGGGGTGGATGGGGAGATGAAGGCCCATCTCCAAGGCGCCCTTAAAGAAGCAAACTTCCCCTCGAGGAAGGAAGTTGTAAGGCTCATCAGGGATGGGGACTCAAGTTCGAAGGAAGATGAAATCGCCTTTTGATCTCTTCTAGTCCCGACGAAGTGATCACAGAAGGAACTAAGTAACGAGATTGTCATCTCGCATTAAACCAGGTAAAAGCTTGTTGTTTGAACAAAGATGAAAGAGGGGCAGCCATCAGGAGCTCGAAGGGAAGGAATACATAAAGGGGAAGTCCAGAGAAAGCAAAGAATGTGAAGTCTTTAAAGATTCAAGAAGAGGTTCCAAGATTTGCAGGTAATAAAGAAAGTCCAAGAAGTTATGGAAGCTTCGGAGAAATCCCGAGTTTTAAGGAATCAAGAAACGCACGAAAAGAAAAGTCGGCAATCCCTTAAGTTTCCAAATTATGATGGCAGCTACATTTTTGGAAAAAGTGGGCACGCGCACTAAAGAGATAGTCGGAGTTCAACCTGCCAATTCGAGTTTGCTAGTTCTGAGAACCAAGGACAATTAAGGAAGACCTCCGACATAACCAATACAGTTCTATGAGAGTACAAGCTCAGGCTAGAAGGTCTGTAGCCCAATCTAGGAAAAGCTCAGTCACACAGCCTTCCATTGCTCATAAGTGAGCTTCTTTAGGTTTTACCTCTTGCGCCCCTTTGGAGGCTTCTCAGATGTCTTAGGTTTAAGGTCAGCTCATATGGGTGCATGAACCTTCTGATACACCTCCTCAAGGCCATCTACCTCAAGAGTTCTGGCTAAAAGGGGATGGCTATTCCTCGGGCTCGTCTTTCATCAAAGTTCTCATATAGGCAGCAACACGTCCTCTACAGACATACCTGTGATGGGCCTTAACATCAAGTTGATTACTCTCTTTGCCAAATCCAACAAGCCTCATGTCACTGTGAGGAATGTCAAGTCCATCTAATGGTAAGACCTCAGCAATTCAACGATTATTTAGCCCTTCAGTTCTGGGCATATATACTTTAAGGAGAACTGAAGTACTCCTCCAAGCAAGGAGGCAAAGGGAATACAAAGCAAAACAATGTGCACAACAGTATCAATAACTTAGATGCACATTAGCAACTCAGAAAAGTAGCACATGTGTGCATTTCCTAGAAAAAGTTTTTTAAAAAAAAACCCTAAGTCTATGTAGAAGGAATATAAGAAGAGTCCAGCTGGTCAGTGGCTGAAGTTTCATCAACAGGAGCACGATAAGAACTTGGCAGCTCAGTAGTTGAAGCTTCCAAAGGTCCCAAAGTAAGCAAGAGAGGAGAAGCCTTAGGGAGCCCAAAGGCAGGGACCTCATCTCTAGCTGTTGGTGGATCCAGAGCTCTATTTATGAGGTCAGCAGAGAAAGAAATAGCAGCAGTGACAGCAGAAGGAACGACGAGGAGCTTGGCAGCCTCAAGAACATAAGCAATTTCAGAAGGGCGAGCTGTAGATATGACTAAAAAAAGAGGAATATCTTGAGCCAAGACCTCTGTAGGCGAGATAGGCATCATAGCCCCTCTAGGAATTAGCTCAAGAGCAGGAGGGGCCAAGGCACCATCCTCACCCTCTGTATTGGTCGCCTCCGTCTCCTCTTTAGTTGGGATGTCAAAGTCAAAGTTCAGGCCAGGGTAAGTCTGTTCAGCTTTGTCTTGGAAAGCAAGCCATCTGATGGCCCACTTGGTAGTGACATCATTCATCAGCTTGGCAACTAGATCATCCTTCTGTTTGACAATGGCCCTCTGCACCTCAAGCTCGCTCCGGATAGCATCACTCGCCTCAAACAAGACATCATATCCCTTTATCATGCTCTTATAGCAACGTACAGAGTCAAAGGTCTCTTGGTTGTCTTTGACCCAGGTATCAATTTTGAGTTTAAGCTCTTCCTTGGCCTTTTTAAGCTCATCCTTGGTCCTCATTCCTGCACCTTCAGCCCTCTCCTTCTCTGGCTCCAAATCCTTGATGGTAGAAGCTTGTCTCTCCTCCTGCTCTTGAAGGTCTTGAATTTGAGCTTAAAGGTCATTGTTAGCAAAGGAAAGTTCGATGGCTTTAAGCTCGTATGCCTTTGACGCTTTGGCAAAGCTCTCCAGAGTTTGAATTCGACTCATCAAACCCTTCACATGTATGGCCAACTAGGGGGCAGATGTAATCAAAAGTGAAGGTCAACATAAAATGGCAGCATGAGGTAAAATTAGAGCATAAAAAGGATGGGTACTTACAACAGTAGCTTCGTGTAGTGCTGAACTAATGGAGGTCTCAAACAGCATAGTAATGGCCCTCTAAACGTCGGAGTCAAAAATGATAGAGGTAATGGCCCCAGCAGTGAGCTCAACATTGTCGAAGAAAGAGCCTTAGTTTTTCTCTGCCTTGAGATGCTTCCCTTTCTCAATCTTGGAGCTCGTGTGAAGTAGTTGGGAAAGCTTCTCAGAGGCCCGGAAGAGGTAGACATAGGCTAAACACGAGTGATTATCTCTAAGGCTCTCTTGACCTCAAATGAAGAAGGAGAGGTCTAACCTCTCTCAAGAGCGTTTTCAGAAACAGGCAAGGTCCCTTGGAGAGAAGGGGTCTCTATGACTTGCGAAGTATTCAGTGGCGGAACAAGTGCCACCTGATTTGAAATAGGAGAGGTAAGGGCACTTTCGTCCTCGGCACCTTGGCTGGAGGGGATGAAGTCACTGCCAGATCCAACCTCAGCCCTGCGCTTGCCCCTACTCCTGGTCTTCTTTAATAAGAAAACTTTGCCCAGAGTTCTGCTGGGGTGGGCTCTATTAAAGAAGAAACTGAAAATCAAAACGGGCAAAAAAAAAGGGATAGCTAGAAGTCAAAATAGACAGAGAGAGTATTACCTGCTACCTCCTCGGCACTAGCAATGGAAATATGGATAAGGGCCTCTATCCTTACCTCAGGAAGGCTGAACCCAAGCGATGTAAGAACCTGAGGCTTGGTCAGCTCAAAATACCTCTCTGAATCGCAACTATTTAAGTTCAGCAAAACCCGCTTGTCCATAGTGCTGAGTTCAGGTCGAATGCCTAAGGAGCAAAATAAAACAAGTGGAGCAAGGTCAACAGGGCAAGTCATCACAAATGATCCTAGCATGCTCAGCCAAGGACTTACCCAGGTTGTCAAGGACAGACCAGGCCCAAGGAATTTGAAGGGTATCTGTTGCATCCAAAGGATTATACTCCCACTGTCTGCCCCACACAAATAAGGAAAGCTTTTTTCTAGCCCTTATGGGAGCTCAAGAGATCTGGTATGATGACCTTGGTTTTCATTCATTTGGAAATGTATAAAAAGTCGTCAGAAGGAATGTATTTGACGTTGAAAAATTTCATAAGCAAAGAGATGGTAGGAGCTCCTAGTTCATGTTTCTTGAAGTAAATAAGAAGGCCTACCACTATGCCCCAGAAATGAGGAGAAAGTTGTGTGGGAGCAAACGTTAAAATGTTGCAAAATACTCTTAATGAAAGGATGTATTGGCAAGCGAAGACCGTTCTCAAAGGCGGTTATAAAGAAGCAGACCTTCTTAGGAACGTGGGAGTTATACCGAGTATATTCTTCTGGGCACCAAAACTGTATGCCCTAAGGAAAGCCAAAACGAGCAACTAAAACCTTCATATAAGAAGAAGAGACCTCACTGACACCTATGAGCTCTGCAACTCTAAAGGTAGCATCTACACCCTCAGCATTACCAGAGATCCCTACGCCACTCACCTTGACTTTACCTTTACTAAGGTTTTTAAGCATAGGGGAGGATGACGAGGGAGGCTCCTCAATATTTTCCTCAACATCAACAGAATCGAAGCCTAGGAAATTATCAATCTCATCGTGCCCACGTCTCCCTAATCAGTATTCCCCTCGGCAGACTTGTCCCCCATTAGAGAAATGGACAAACCCGTGACTTCAGAAGAAGTAGACATAACTGGGCAAGAGAAATGGAGTTTAAAGGACCTATAAAGAAGAGGAACATCTGAAAAAAAAAATCTCTGAGGGTCAAGGGGTCAAGACACTAGCGATAAATGACAAAGATCCTAGCCGTAGAATAGGGGTCAAGAAAGAGGGGAATGGGATGCAAGGTAGAGCCTCTGTTCCTACAATAGCAAAAATGAAAGGTCCAAACATGCAACAACCACCTCGGATTTGAGGGATCCAGAAAGAAGGAACAAACAAAGCCGAGAGACGTGCCTAGTCAGGAACAAGCAACGAACCAAAGCCTAAAGTGAAATCAAAAGAGTAAACTTTGTGAATCTTTGAATCAAACCAGGGAGAGTCGACTTTTTGGTGAAAATTTGAGTATTCCGAATTGAAGAGCCAAGATTGCAAGAAAGGGAAAGGTCGGAGAAAGAAGTTGAATAGAGCAATGAGGCAATTTTTGCCGCCATGGGAGTATTTAAAGCTTGAAGGACGTGGGACAAAATGTGCATGAAAAATGAGGAAGAAATGATTGCTAGGAACTGTCAACAAGTACCCCCAAGCGCAAATCAGGGTCACCAGATAGAGGGTTAACACAACCTCGGCACAACTCAGCCCCAGTCCAAGCCTGTTTGGACTAAGGGCTTGGGGGCAACTGATGATACCCGTGGAGAATTCTAGCAAAGTATGGGCTCAGGAAGTAAGGTCAGACAAGGAGCTCAAATCAGTTATCCAGAGCACAATGGTCTAGACCTCGAGCACACCTCAGAGGAAATAACGAGGAAAGCGAGAAGGAAACAACTGGATAATGGAGGGCATCCCAGAAATAATAGAAGGTTGTAATCAAGGCCCAAAACTCTTAATTAACCAAGATCCTCTCCTAAAATTAAGGAGAATACTACGGGGGAAGGCAAAGATCTTGTTACAGATCCCATGAAGTTAGGAATTAGGGCTATAAATATTGTGTAGAGCCTCCATGGCGAGGCAAGAAACCCTAGCTGTAACAAAATCACTCTATAAATCATATTGAACATCAATATAGGTCCAAGGAGCACAAGACTCCCTTGAAGAGTGGATTAGCCGAGCTCCAGAGCTGGTGAATCACTATAATTTCATTGTGCAAATCACCCTAATTCCCCCAAGAACCTTGTCATAATCTTCACGAGCCTAGTGACTCAGATCCAGTTTCACCTGCACAACTTGCATATTCTGTTTAGCCATTGTTTCAACACCATCAAAATCAAATTTACAATCATAAATTAAGAATGTAATAAAACTAACCTAAATTAAGATATAAACAATACAGTTATAACATATAACATTTAACAGCAATCAGCTGATGTCAAAGCATCTACAACTAAACCAACATGAACATTAAACATTAAAACCATTAAACTCTTTCCAAAGCATACACCACTAACATTTGGTGCAATTGGTTTCATGTATTTTTTTTTATATATTGGTCGCTTGTTATTTTTTTATTGGAAATTGACTTGACTTGAATTTTTTTTTTAATTTTTTTGGTGCTTGCAGTGATTTATTTTTGGTATGAATAATAGCTTAATGGTATTATTTATGGATTGTATATTTATATTTTTGTTTGTGTGGAAGTGGTGATGGCGATTAGATTGGTTTTGAATTTTATTCTACAACTGCAATTAGTTTCAATTGTTTTGTTTTTATTAGCCACTTGTTATTTTTTTATTTTATAATTTTTGTTTGCATGAAAAAATTGGTAATTAGCATGGATTTGATTTTTTTTTTTTGGTGCAATTGGTATCACTTAAAATTGGTGAGACAGAGAGAGTGCATCAGGTGAGGTAGATGAGAGATAGATTGCTTTTAAAAATGGGAGAGAAAGTTAGATGAGAGATGAGAGATAGAGTTAAATGAGAGAAGGGAGATAGACTTAGATGAGAAATAGGAGTGTTAAAGTTAGGGAGAAAGAGTTTGTATCAGTTAGTATGAGATAGGGAGAAAGAGTTATAGTATGGCATAAAGAGATATAGTTAGATGAGAGATAAGAGTCTTAGAGTTAGAGAGTGAGAGTTGTATCAGTTAGTATGAGATAGAAAAAGAGAATTAGATGAGCGATAAGAGTTTTAGAAAAATTTGACATGAGAACTGTCGGATCAATAATCGTCAAGCGATCTGAGTCACGAAAAACTAAAGACAAAGAAATCTAACTATATATTTTACAACCAAAATTCATATTCTATTATATCATTTATTGAAATAAAATTAAAAATAAAAATCTAATTTTTTTCTTAAAAAATTATAATTAGTAGACAATTATACTACCTATTGGAATAAAACTAAAAAATCTAACAAGGGGTGAAAATATAATGAACACAATATCTTATATTTTTTATTGGGATAATTTCATTGGTTTTGTAACGAATAAGGGGTCTAAATATAAAATTTTAAATTTGAAGAGTCTAAGTGTTACATGCCTATAAACTTTAAGGTATTTAAATATAATTTACTAACGGATATACTAACAGACATTGAAGACAAGTATCTAAGTGTTTCGTGCGTACAAATTTTAGGAGATTTGTGTGCAGTATTTCAAATATTAGGGGGTCTAAGTGATTAAGTGACAAACATTAAGAGGTCTGGATATAATTCTCCCTTTTATTTTTTAATCCTATTTGACTTCCCATTTGTTTGGGACTCTTTTATAAGAAATTCTAAATTTTTTTGAAGTCATTTATTAATAGTAAAATAAAAAAATCGTATATATATATATATATATATATATATATATATATATATATATATATATATATATATATATATATATATATATATATATATATATATTATACAAATATAGTTATCAGATTGAATTCTATAGTCAAATAGATATTATATTTTATTTTTTGGTATGCAATAATATAATAATATAATCCATTGCCATCCTCCATCTTGAACTCTTCACTGCTTCTTCAAAGCTCACAAGATCTGTGGATTCAACTAAAGCCATATTGACCTCATTTTCTTCTTTTGGCAACCCTTCTCCACTAACATAGTCCTCCATCCAAATAGGAGACTGCTTGTTCCTTCCTCCACCTGCATCGATTACTTCTCTAGGATATGCATTCATTGCCATTGGAACTTCATCATCAACTGTTTCCTCAGCTTCACCACTACTTTCACTAACTGTTTCATCACCTTCTTCTATACCTGCATCAGCTTCATCACCCCATTCTAGATCTATCAACACATGTTCTTCATAGCTTGCATCCCAATCCCATTGTTTATCTTCCTCAAATGCCACATCCCTACTGATTATGACCCTTTTAGAAATAGGATCATATAACCTGTAGGCTTTGGACTCGTAACTGACCCCTAAAAGCACACAACTGAAATTTTTATTTTCCATCTTTGTCGTCTTTGCATCTGGCACATGAACATGTGCCATACACCCAAAAACCCGAAAATGCTCCACTGTAGGTTTCACACCACTCCAAGCTTCTTCTGGAGTAACATTTTTGACAGACAACATAGGACACCTATTCAGCACATACACGGTCCAATTCACTACCTTAGGCCAAAAGTTTTTAGGAATCTTCTTTTCTGAAAGCATAGAACGAACCATGTTCATCACAGTTATGTTTTTTTCTCTCGGCCACTCTATTTTGTTGTGGAGTGAATGTCGCGGTCAACTGCCTCTTGATACCACTCCTATTGTAAAACTTCGTGAACTCCTCTGAATTGAATTCCCCTCCTCTATCAGTGCGCAAACACTTGATATACATGTCAATTTCTTTCTCAACAAGATTTTTAAAACATTTGAAGGAATGTAAAGCTTCTGACTTGTTTACTAGAAAGTAAACCCACGCTTTTCTACTGAAATCATCAATAAAGCATAAGAAATATCTCTTCTTGCTATTTGATGTGGGAGTTACAGGACCACCAATATCTGCATGAAGGAGTTGTAACTTTTGTGTAGCCCTCCATGCACTCTTTTTGGGGATGGGATCTCGATGTTGCTTGCCAATTAAGCAATTTCTTAGTTTGCAAAGTATTCAAACCTCTATGGCTCAAATGGTCATATCGACAATGCCATAAATGGGATAGGTCTTGTGAGCTTGTGTGGAAATAGGCAACTTTCTTTTCTTGCACGTTGGCCAATAGAATGAACATTCTATTGGCTGTCATATTTGTTTGAATGATCAAACCCTTGTTTGGATGGTAGATCTTGCACATTCCTACATGGATTAGGATTGCAAGCCCCTTTTCTTGTAATTGTCCCACACTGAGAAGGTTGTTCTTCAATTTGGAATGTAGAAGACTTCTATAATGACATGCACTAAACCATTCAATCTTAGTCTGACATTTCCTCTACCAAGCACTGTCATTCTGGTGTTGTTTCCAAGCCTCACTTTTTGTGTAAAACTTTCATCCAGCTCACTGAACATGATCATATCTCCACACATGTGATTTGAGCACCCCAAGTCTAAAAACCATGCATCCTCTTGCTTGGCTTCATGCATCTCCACGTAAGACATTAACAGCATCTCTTCATGCTCATCTAATTCTCCATAGTTTGCCTCTTTGTCCTAGTTTGGACACTCATACTAAAAATGGTCAAGTTTATGGCACTTATAGCACTCAACTGTGGCTTTATTGAAAGCTTCACGCCCTCTTCCTCTACCTCTTCCTCTATAATTACTTCTGCCATGCCCTCTTCTACCATTTCTTTCATCAACGGTCACCTTTAGAGCTTATTCATCTCCATTGCTCCTATGGAATTTTTGCTTATGCACAATTAGTGAACTTTGCAGTTCATCAATGATGAGTGCATCAACATCCTTAGATTCCTCGATCGAGCAAAATATATAGTTAAATTTGTCAGTCAAGGATCTAAGAATATTATCCACAATTGAAACATCTCTCATTTGTTCTCCGTACACCGGCATTTTGTTAGCAATTGACATAACTCGAGCAAAATAATTAGTAATGCTCTTAGTCATCTTCATCTTCAGTGCGAGAGAAAGCTGACAAGTGAAGGAAATTTTGTCCAACCTGCAATACCACGCTTTGATGGTCACAATGACCATTGGAGCATGCTTGTGGAGAATTTCCTGAGAAGCAAAAAGTATTGGAGCCTGGTAAAGACAGGCTACACAGAACCAGAGTCAGGTGCAACTATGACAGAGGCACAACAGAAGAAGCTTGAGGAGCTGAAGCTGAAGGACCTAAAGGTGAAGAATTATCTTTTGTTTACCTTTGAAAGATTCAAAACCAAATACACGCATGCCATTCATGATCACACTTAGGCATTTGACTAGTTTAACTTGTTAATGATCTTAAAGGATTCTTAAGTGTTAGTGATAGGTGAACACATGGCTAAATGTTAGTTAAACCCCAGTCCCTTAAAAGATGTCAAAGGCCAATTGTGAGAAAAGAGCCCAATGTGACCAAATCTATAAATGTGAGGCATAAATAAATTGTTAAAAATAATCGCACTTGAATTGTGAGAGTAAATATGCTTTACTAAAAATTGCTAATTTGTAAAACTCATATAGCTCATGTTTATCATGTTTAAAAGCATATATTTAAAGTACTGAATTCACAATCGTGTTGATTGGAGCTATAGAGTAGTAGGGATAAAATAATAGTGTATATTTCAAAAAGAGAATTTTTAGGGCATTCACGAACCGGTCATGTTTTCACTTAGACATAGGATTTCATGATGAA